>CACVCL010028792.1:0-90375 GCA_902729485.2 Mus minutoides | reverse complement strand
GTCAATAAAGTGCTTGTCACATAAGGATGAGGTTAAATCCCAGAGTCTGCATAAAAAAGATACATGTATGGCAACATGCCTATAATCCCAGCACCGGTAAGGCAGAGACAGGAGGATCCCTGGGCAGCCTTGCTGCCTCTATAAGCCCTAGGTTAATGAGGGAACCCAGGGTGCACTGGGCAGTGGAGGTTCACACCTTTAACCCCATCACTCAGGAGGCAGAGGCAAAGGCAGAGGCAGAGGCAGAGGCAGAGGCAGAGGAGGCAGAGGCAGAGGCAGAGGCAGAGGCAGAGGCAGAGGCAGAGGCAGAGAGATAGATCTATGAGTTTGAAGCCAGCCTGGTCTACAGAGCAAGTTTCAGGAGTGACACAGAAAAACACTGTCTTGAATAATAAACAGACAGACAGACAAACAGACCTATCATACATAGATAACCCAGATGGCAAAAAAAATCAGAAGCAAACATTGCAAATAAAATTATAATCTCATAAAATGGAGGATAGCTGGTTTCTTAGGAGTTGTGACCTTTTTTTTTTTTTTTTTTTTTTCTTTCTCCTCTGAAATGTAAGTCATCATCAGGAGAAGGAAACATTGCAAAGTCTTAAGTCTGGAGACAACCAAACAGGGGCATAGAGGTCGGTGCTGACATCTAGTATCAACAGGCACATACATGCATGTGAATACATACCTGCTATATGGAAATACCCATGTATGGGTGTGCACACAAATAAAATTAAAAATTTGGGGTCAGCAAGGTGGCTCAGTGGATAAAGGTGTCTGCTGCTAGGGACCTACATGGTAGAAGTAGCGAACTCCTGAACATTGCCCTATCTCACACACACACACACACACACACACACACACACACACAGACATACTACATAGACTCACACACTAGTACACAACCACAGACACATAGACACACCAAATAAATGAATAAATAAGTAAATGTAATTAAAAATTTGAAGATTAAAGGACAAAAATCAAGAAAATTTCAAAATTACCTTGTATCATCCCATAAAGTGGCAGAGTACACACAGGCAAGGGTTTTCCCTGTGCTCAGGGAAAGTGGCGTTATGACAGGAAACGGGGTGGCTATGGAGGCTAATCTGATTATTCTGGTAAAAGGCTAATGCTATAAAGAGGATTGTGCTGAGCCTCGAGTGTGTTAAGCCCAGTTAAGGGCCTTAGAGAGGTGACTTTTCAGACATGGCAGGCATTGTGGCTCAGGCTTCAGCAGGGCAGGAGCACTAAGGCCAGCCTTGACTGCACCATGCATTGGAGTCAACCTGGGCTATGTCTCAAAGAGAGGGGAAAGAAAGTGGGGCTGTAAGCACTTTGGACTGAGAGGAGATAGGAGAAGCGGCTAAGAAAGTCACTCCTAAGCTGTATTCGTCAGGGTGACAATAGAAACGTGTCCTCGGGGCTGGTGAGATGGCTTCGTGCATGAAGGTAAACCTGACAACTGGGGACACCCGTAGTGGAAGGAGAGAGCCAGCTCCCAAAAGTTGCCCTCTGACCTTTATATATTATGTGTCTCCCCTCCCCATAAAAAAATGCAATCAATTTTTTAAAATCCTGGTGGCATATTAAAATGATGAAAAGAACTTAAGATTACTACTGCTTATAAAGAGGGATGGCCTAAAGTTACGTGCCTCTGCCTGACTCCTGCTGTCTCCCACTCACTCTCCAGAGTGATCTTGCGGCAGCACCACACAGGTTTTGCAGGTAGTTAATGGGGATCTTAGTCGCTCAAGAGCTTGTCACCGGATCCATCGTTGGACATTTGTCCTGGAAAGACACCCGTGTTCCAAGATGTCTCGTTTAGGAACAGCCTGGAGCCTTGGTGGCATGGCTAGCTAGCTCAGCTCTCCATGGCACCAAAAAGGCATTGGAGGGGTTGGGAAGCCCCTCCTAGGGGGGTGTGCAGTAGGTCTGTCCCACATCCCTCAGCTGTCCCGATAGCAAGAGTTGTTTCTCTTTAAAGCCATTGTCTGGCGCCATCGCCTCTGACCCCCTGACTCCCCAGACCCCTGCTTTTTCCCAAAGTCCCATTCTCCTGGGTTCTAGGAGGATTTTCCTTGAGGGGTGAGGTGGGATGGATATGTGGGGCTCCAGGCACCAAGGCACAGCTCTCTTTTCTCCTGTAGAGGTCTACACCATCCAGGGAAACTCCCACGGAAAGCCGTGCACTATCCCCTTCAAATACGACAACCAATGGTTCCACGGCTGCACCAGCACTGGCCGAGAAGATGGGCACCTGTGGTGTGCCACCACCCAGGACTATGGCAAAGATGAGCGCTGGGGCTTCTGTCCCATCAAGAGTGAGAAGCCCTGGAGGGACGCTGGTGATGAGGAGCTGGGATGGGGGTGGGGGAGACTCGGAGAGGGCTGAAGAACGGATGGTGTAGCTTGTGGGATTGTGGAGGGACCTATGGTCCATCTGTGGTGGTGGCAGGTAACGACTGTGAGACCTTCTGGGACAAAGACCAGCTGACTGACAGCTGTTACCAGTTCAACTTCCAATCCACACTGTCCTGGAGGGAGGCCTGGGCCAGCTGCGAGCAGCAGGGTGCAGACTTGCTGAGTATCACGGAGATCCACGAGCAGACCTACATCAACGGTGAGGTGAAGGGCAGCCTCCTGTGGCTGAGGTCTGACCCATGCAGGGGGTGGGGGGACTCCAGGAAGTCTGAGATCAGCCCCTCCTTCTGTCACCACAAGACAGGACACACACCACCACCGCCCCTGCCCCTCACACTCTTCCACCTTGGGCGGGCAGGTGGGGAGAGAGCAGTGGTGAGCAGGGATTCCCTCTCTCAATAAGCACTCTTTCTGACAGGGCTCCTCACGGGCTACAGCTCTACGCTATGGATTGGCCTTAATGACCTGGACACCAGTGGAGGCTGGCAGTGGTCAGACAACTCACCCCTCAAGTACCTCAACTGGGAGAGCGGTGAGGCATGGGGACCCCATGGACACTGGGATTCCTTCTACCCTACTCTAGAGGTGGGAAGTCTGGGATTCCGCCCTCTTCTGGAATGGCCCCATGGCCTGTGGGGTGCCATGGTATGAAATGGGAACTGCTTCTGCCCTCCTAGGCAGATGAATCCTGGTCCAGGGCTTGGTGAGCGGATCTGGTTTTAGTCTCGTTCACAGCTCTGAGGCACATAGTTGCACCCGTAAACCCAGGGACAGGGAGATAAGAGTTAAAAGTTACATTGCTGGTTAGGGGGTTGAGTGTGGCATGAGCCCAGGCTAGACCTGGCAGGGTGACCTAGTGGTGCAGTATACAAAGCTGGATGGAGGCTGGGCTTCTCTGGCTAATGCCGACATCCCGGGGTGTGGAGGGAGAGAAGAGGCCCGGAAGAGGGCTTGGGAGGGACACAATTTGAGCTTCCCTCTCCTGGGGTGCTGGCACCCTGCCTGACCCACAGATCAGCCGGACAACCCAGGTGAAGAGAACTGTGGAGTGATCCGGACTGAGTCCTCAGGCGGCTGGCAGAACCACGACTGCAGCATCGCCCTGCCCTATGTTTGCAAGAAGAAACCCAACGCCACAGCCGAGCCCATCCAGCCAAGTGAGCCGGGTCACAAAGGGCTAAGGACATCGGGGTCCCAGTCTGTTCAGCCTTCCTTATTCTACAGACACAAAGTGACTCTGGTTCTATTAATTATTCAGCTAGTCTGGAAAAAATTGGAATGTGCCGTTAGTCATTGGGTGAACTTACTCTGGGAACTGTGTCAAAGGCTGGCAATATTCACCAGGCCCGGTAGAGACTGCAGTCTGCTGGGGGTGGGGGTGGGGGTGGGGGTGGTCACAGACACCTTGATACTTAGAATGCCCTGAGCTATGGGCTACCAAAATATGTAATAGATGGGAGCTGGGGTGAGTGACTGAGTACCTGCGAGCTGAGGGTTTTATGAATGTGATGTTGGACTTGAGGTTTTCAGGTTGATAGTATGTTTAAAAGACAGAAGGAGGGCTGGGGCAATAGACGGTTCTAGACCTGAAAGCATCCATATTGAAATACAACAACAGGTGTGGTGGGAATACCTATCATCCCAGTTCTGGGAAGGCAGAGACAAAAGGATCCCTGTGGCTTACTGACCTCTAGGTTAGCCTACTTGTTAAATTCCAGGACAGCAAGAGACTATAAGTAGTAGTAGTGGTAGTAGTAGTAGTAATAGTAATAGTAATAATAATAGGAGAATGACCCCCCCCAAGGAAAACTCCAGTTTGTCTTCTGGCCTCCAAACGCACACGTTTGCACCCGCACGTTCACACAGAGGCAGAGGGAGGCGTGGGAGGGAAGCGATTCCGGGCGTGGGAGGGAAGCGATTCCGGCCGTGGGAGCTGCTTGTTGGAACTGCTTGTCGCTAAGGTATGGAGTTTAGGGGAAGCAGACACCAGCCCAGCGGCACCCGGAGGCCTGTTAGCAAAGCAGACTGGGAGGGCCCGCCCCAGATTAACTGAATCAGAACCTGCATTTAACATGACACCCCCCTCCCTCAGGTGATTTGTAAGCAGGGCGTCTGATGTGAGTGCAGAAAGGCAGGTTGCAGCTGGTCTCTGAAGTCTGAGTGGGACTGGGTAGCCCATGGGAACTTCTGGCTTTTAAGCCTAGGAGTGTCTTGCTCTAAGGTGTGATTGAGAGAGATAAATCTGAGGGCCTCCCGAGAGAGATGGAGTGTGGGGTGATGGCCAGGACCTGCTTTGGGGACTTGTGACATGTGGCCTTGGCTTTCTGGGATGTAGAATACTTATTTGCAAATTGAGAACGGATGCATTTCCTCATTTACAAAGTTAGTGTAAAGCTGGAGCCCTGGTTTGGCTTGGCCCAAGGAGTCTCTACGGCTGGCATTTCCCAGGCAGTGTGAACAACAGGGGCTACTGTGGTCCAGCTTCTGTAGCTGTGGGGTTGCCAAAGTAGAGATGCTCAAGAGAAAATATAGCAGAGAGGAAGACAGAGGGGACCCTGCAAGGTCTCTTTCCCCCGTGGCTCGTCTGGGGAGCTCTCCTCCAGCCGCAAGGACCTAAACACAAGTCTGTGGCTTGGATTTGCCTTCTTGTCCCCATTCAGCACCCCAGATGTTTGCAGGAGACCCATTCTAAGTGAATGGCCAGTCTCACTGTGAAGGACGTGTCATTTCTGAAGCAGGGGACACATTTCCACAGGACCCTTTCTTCCCTCAGGACCCTGGGACTTGAATAACTATTAAGATCTGTCCTGGGCTACAGCTGCAGAGTCTAAACCCATTGGCTAATAAAGGATGACTGCTGTCTCTTACACCATGGAGCTCCCCTGTCCCCTTTCTCAGCCCACCCACCTTGATGAGTCTCTAGTCAGAGACATGGCTGGAATACCCCTCCCTCAGTTGACCCGGATGGAGCTGGTCTCAGAATGCTAATCTGGGGCAGTGCATAGCATAGGCTCACATCCTCACTCCTGCCTAGACAGAAATCCTGCCCCAGCCTGATTTTGTGGGTGGTTTGATGAAATTTTGTTTTTTTCTGCCAAGACCCAAGTGAGGACTTGTTCGCTTCAGCTGCCCTCAAACTCCAGCCCCTAGCAGATTAAACCCCCAACGTACCTCTGTGGGTGCAGGGGAGGGACTTGAGAAGCAAGAAGAGGTGTGGAGTGGGAAGGAGCTAGTGAGCTGTTAGAGGAAAGGGATGTGACCAGTCTGGCAGACTTCATGGGCCCTGCAATGTTCTTGGCAGCTCACCCCACCTTTGGTCAGACCGGGCCTCACTATCACCCAAGGCTCCCTCCCTCATTTCTTTTATTCAAGACTGCAGAGGCCAACACAAGATGGGGGTTGCCCTGTGGATCTATTTGATGGAGGCGTCATTTATTAAACATAGTGTCCTTGCGCTAAGTTTGATTGTCGTAACAGGAAACCCTATTTACTGTAGATACTGGCTTAGGAGGCTAGTGCGTCCCTCCACATGCCCCCCTCTCGCTGAGACACTCAGCCAGAGATGGTCTGGCTATATCTGCTATTCCTGGGTTTTAAATATCCTAAGGCTATGGTCATGAAGAAGGGAGATGTGACAGACGAGACAGGTTAGGCAGGGGGGGGGGCGTGACACCCGTTGGGTTCTGTCTGAGCACCTCCATGTGCCTCTCCACAGACAGGTGGGCCAATGTCAAGGTGGAGTGTGACCCCAGCTGGCAGCCCTTCCAGGGCCACTGTTACCGCCTGCAGGCCGAGAAGCGTAGCTGGCAGGAGTCCAAGAGGGCCTGTCTGCGGGGTGGGGGCGACCTCCTTAGCATCCACAGCATGGCTGAGCTGGAGTTCATCACCAAACAGATCAAGCAAGGTGAGGGGCTGCTTGGCCTCAGTACTGGGTGGAGGCGAGGGTCTGTATGTCTAATCCCTCTCTACCTAGGAAGCAGAAAGAATCTTCTTTCCTTCATTGCCGGCCTGGGGCTGACCCCCATGTCTTCTCCTTTTCTTTCTCTCCTGCCTTCCTGTACTCCAGAGGTGGAGGAGCTATGGATTGGCCTCAACGATTTGAAGCTGCAGATGAATTTTGAGTGGTCTGACGGGAGCCTCGTGAGCTTCACCCACTGGCACCCCTTTGAGCCCAACAACTTTCGTGACAGCCTGGAGGACTGTGTCACCATCTGGGGGCCAGTGAGACTCTCCTTTCTCATAAATAGCACCAAAGGACCCCCTCCACCCACGTGCTCCCAGTGCCTCGCTCCCCTCCACCCCCACCGCACCCCCCGCTGAAAAATAACTGTCTATCATCAGCCCTTGTGTACCCCAGGCCCCTCCCTTCCATGGGACTGCCTGGCAGGGTTAGAGCCCCACCTTCACCTCCACAGCTAAGTCACCTTCCAGAAGCCTTAAGCAAGCGTGGCAGACCCATTCTTGGTCTCTTGCCAGCCATTCTTTCCTACCAGCAGATGGCGCTAGAACCCACGCAATGGCGTAGCTGGGCGAGCAAAGCCACCGGGTTCCAGCCCTTGCCCTCCAGGACCTTTCTCAGTTCAGGGTTCTGTCCTCTCAAGAAATCATGGATGAGTGTTGCTTTGCCTTGACTCAGACCCAGGGTGGGTGGGAGTGGAAACTGAGGCAAGGTTTTAGCAGAGAAGCGCCCAGAGGCCTGGGCAGAATCACCTGCTTCCACACGAGGTTCCAGGGCCTAAGCAGCAGATCTGTTTGCATGAAGGGGTTCTATTTAAAAATTTAAATGGTTTGGTGAGCGTCTTCTATGTGCCAGGAGTCTCCTGATTAGTGGGATGAACAGATGCTGTGCTGTCAGGGTGGGGCATAAAGGCAGACTCCACACTGACTGGGAGGCCCCAGGGCCCGATTCCTCTTCACCATCTGAGATTCAGGTCTGGGCACACCAGCCTTTACTCTCTCTGGTTCTTCAGTATCCCAGGGAATAAGACCTATGTATGGGCTTCGTTTTCACAGTTCAATTACCTAAGATTATCCACAACCCAAAGTAACTAAATAGAGAATTTTACGCCTGGTATCTGTGAAGGTCAGAAGATAACACTGGAACCACCCAGAGCTGGAGTTAGAGATATTGTGAGCCATCTTGTAGGTGCTAGGAATCGAACCTGGGTCCTCTGGAAGAGCAGCCAGTATTCCCAACTGCTGAGCCATCATCTCTCCGGCCTCTGAACAATTTGTTCTTTCCTCTACCTGCGAAGCCTATTGAACTAACTCTGCTCTCTCCATTCAGCAGCTTAGGACATAGAGAATGAGGCTGCTTGCTAGTCACACAGCAAGTTCAGGTTCAGGTCTAAAAAAAATGGGCTGGAAAGCTTGGGCAGGGGGAGTGAGAGATTTGAGGCGAGTCTTCTTGATCCTGTGTCGTAGGAAGGACGCTGGAATGACAGTCCCTGTAACCAGTCCTTGCCATCCATCTGCAAGAAGGCAGGCCGGCTGAGCCAGGGCACTGCCGAGGAGGACCACGGCTGCCGGAAGGTGAGGGTGTTTTTGAAACTGCTCAAGGTGGGGTCAGCCCCAGGAGCTCCCTGGGTGGGTGGGGAGAGACGGAGGAAACCCTGCAGCCTTACCCAGCATCCTCTTGGTTTCCCAAGAGGGAAGGTTGCCCCTTCCTGAGGTTGTGTCTTTGGGGGACAGAGAGTGGAGTGGGGCCTTGGGGGAGAAGTAGAGGGCCCCCACCCCAGCTCTAGGTCTCTTTCCACAGTCGAGTTCGAGGAAGCCAAATAGTCAAGCCTGGTCTAGTCACTGTAGGAGTAGGCGGGGCAGTGGGCTGGCTCTGTGCACCCCAGTCCTCTCTCTTCAGTGCACCAGTCTGATGGCAGAGTGTGTTTGGCTGTCTTCTCTGGAGGAGAGAGGCCACACAGTGGGGTAAAACTTTCTCCCTCCTCATCCTTTAGCCCACTGGGCTCCAGCAGAGTTTTGGGTAAATGAGGGGGGGTGTGTGAGTTGTGAAGGAGGGTGAGTATGTGACGGGCCTTCTCCACTCTGTTTGGCATGGCCCAGCGAGTGAGCGGTCTATGGGGAGGCTACTCATAATGCTCGCTTTGTGGTCTTCTGTGCAGCCGCTCCTTGCTGCAGATCCTTCCCGTTTTCCTTTGGATTAAACTCCAGTGAAAGGCCACCCCTAACTGAGCTCTCCCCAAGAGGCAGGATCACACTTGCTGCAGGAGAGGGAGGAAGGCTAGCAGGGCTCCAGCAGAGGAGTCTAGGGGTCTGTGAGCTCCGGGCTTATTTCTGTCCTGGCGTGAGTACAGTGAAAAGGCGATTGGAGGCCAGCCTGAGATGTATGTGTGTGGATACTACGTCCAGGGGGAAACACTGGGAGAGCCAGGGGTCTCTGCCCAGGCCCTGCTTGGCATCTGAGGGCCTCCCAGATGGCGTGTCAGCCACTTCTCTGCTCCTGGCTCCTGGTGCCACTCTGGAGCTGTCTCTGCACCTAAGGTGGTCACTTCTCTGGTTGATGAAGGGCTACCCTGGCCTCCTTCCCTCCCTCCCTCCCTCCCTCCCTCCCTCCCAAGGAGCATCCTACTAGACTCCACTCTGCATTGTCCCGAGGACCACCCAGCCCTCTCTCTACGTCCTCCGTCTGTCCGTAGATTCTCAGCTCTGGTGTCCAAGACAGATGCTATTTTTTCTTAATGTTGATTCTTTATCTTATTTTTAAATTGGTCATCATTACACTTGTGTGTATCGTATGAGTGTGTGGCATGCACATGTCAGAGTGCGCATGTAGAGGCCAGAGACCAACTTCTGGGGTCAGTTCTCTCCTTTAACCATGGGATCTGTGGCTCGAACTCAGATCAGTGTGACAAAAGCCTTCGCTCTCTGAGCCACCTTGCCAGCACCTGGTTATTTTATGTATTCTATTTCCATGACTGTGTGTGGACATGGGTAAATGCTTACGTGTGTGTGCCCATGCACATGTGTATGTGTGTTCATGTTGGCGCCAAAGGTCAGCCTCAGGAGGATGGCCTCCTTATTTTGAGGCAGGGTCTCTCATTGGACTGGGTCTCCCCAGTAGGTTAGGTTGGCTGAGCAGTAGATCCTCCAGGATCCGCCTGCCTTCTGCTCCTCAGTGCTGAGGATAAAGCACAGGTGGCCACACCTGCTTTTTCCATGGGTGCTGGGGATCCGAACTCGGGTCTATGCGCTTGCTTAGCAAGCGCTTTACCAACTGAGCCATCTCCTCAGCCCGATTTTGTTTTGTTATTTTCTTTTCTTTTTTCTTTCTTTTCTTTCCCTGTACAGAGGATTGAACACAAGGCCCCACATGTGCTATAAATGTGTTTTTATCACTGAGGTATATGCCCAGCTTCTTGGTTAAAATGCTACTTGTTTCTCAGAGCCATGCCTTAGGCAGGTCCATCAGCTACCCACAGCAGCGTTTCCACCCTGATCCAACAGTTGTTAGTTGTGGTAGAGAGAGCTGAGAGTAACCAGATCAGAACCTAGTACGGGCATTGCTCTCTGGCGCCAATTCAGTCCCCTCTGTGCTGCACACAGACAGTGGCATCCTGCTGTGACCCTGCTCAAGCATTGGCAGGTAAGGGTGGCATCTTCCTCCCACAGACACCCCCCTTCTGCCCTCTCTCTTGAGCCAGGGTTGGACGTGGCACAGCCCATCCTGCTACTGGCTGGGAGAGGACCAAGTGACTTACAATGATGCCCGGCGCCTGTGTACTGACCATGGCTCTCAGCTGGTCACCATCACCAACAGGTAGAGAGGGTGGAGAGAAGACCTGGCCAGCCCTCTCCCATGACCTGGGCTGATGGGATGATATCCTGGCATCCTGCCCAGAGGGGCCCAGCACCCTTTGAGCCTCAGTATGCTCCAGACACTGTATTTAAGCTATCTCAGGGTAGGGTAGGAGAGGGATAGATGGTTCAGGTTTGGACTGAATGGCCAAGAAAGAGTATGGGAGTAGTCTGGTTACTGTGTGAGTTCTTTGGATTCTCATTTCCCTGGGCACATTACTGGTTGTGCACAGTACCGGAGCTTCTGGGATGGGGTATCAGCCTCGTGGGTGGTTCAGGGCTTGTGAGAAGCCACTAGTAAGTGCCGTGCCTTGACTGGCTCGTTTCTGAAGGTTTGAGCAGGCCTTCGTCAGCAGCCTCATCTATAACTGGGAGGGCGAATACTTCTGGACAGCCCTGCAAGACCTCAACAGTACTGGCTCCTTCCGCTGGCTCAGTGGGGATGAAGTCATATATACCCATTGGAACCGAGACCAGCCTGGTGAGCCCTTATCACCCTGTCTGCCTGGCCTTGAAGCAGGTGGCTGTGGTGGACCCAGAGCCGTGTCAGGACTTAGAGTGAGGCCTCCTCAGAAAGCTGTTCCTTTGTTCCGTGTGACCTGCTAGCTCTGGAGCCCGTGGACCTCCGCAGACCCTTGGCACTACTGTTTGCCAGCGGGCCCTTCTCTGAGCCCCAGTTTCTTCATCTTAAAGGGGGGATAATGGTGTGTTCCTTATAGAGTGGATGTGAGGCATAGATATATATGTAGCTACGGAAGAGGTCACATGTGCAATGTGCACACTGTTAGTATCTGTTCAAGTTTCACGTGCATTGTCTTTTTTTCTTTTTCTTGAGAGTCTCACCATGTAGCTCAGGCTGGCTCTGCAGCAATCCTCCTGCCTTAGTCCCTTGAATACTGGGATTATAGGGGTGTACCATTTCACCTAGCCTCAGTCTCCTCCTCTTCCTCCTCCTCCTTCCTCTTCTTCTTCTTTTTTTTGAGACAGGGTTTCTTTGTGTAGACTTGGCTGTCCTAGAACTCACTCTGATGAACAGGTTGGCCTCAAACTCAGAGATCCACCTGCCTCTGACTCCTGAGTGCTGAGATTAAAGGCGTGGACTACCACCGCCTGGCTCAGTATTTTTCCGCAACCTTCTTATAACCTAATGGGGTGTATAGTGAGATAGGCTCAGAAAGGCTAAGTATCCCCACGCTGTAAGTAATCATTGAACTAGGACTCTGCCTCATGTATCCCCCCCCCATTTGAGTGCTGACACCCCCTCCCCCCAGCTTGTCCCTGTAGAGACAAGCTCTCTCTCCTTCCCAGGCTACAGACGTGGGGGCTGTGTGGCTCTGGCCACTGGCAGTGCCATGGGACTGTGGGAGGTGAAGAACTGCACATCATTCCGGGCTCGCTACATCTGCCGACAGAGCCTGGGCACACCGATCACACCAGAGCTGCCTGGGCCAGACCCCACGCCCAGCCTCACTGGCTCCTGTCCCCAGGGCTGGGTCTCAGACCCCAAACTCCGACACTGCTATAAGGTGGGGACACCCTATTGGCATGGTGGGGGTGGGGCAGAGGCAAGACAGGAGCACTGAGGAAGTTCATCTGGGGTGGGGGATACCTGGGGGCCACCATGACCCTGAAGTGCCAGCCTAGATTGCAGACCAGAGTAATTGCCGATGAAGAATTTGCCTGTGGGTTCCGAGGCTTGATCTGTAGTAATTGCTTAGTAGGTGTGTGAAGAGTTGAGGGCGCTAGACCCCAGAGTGTTCTTCAGAACCCCCGGGGAACCCATTAAAAAGAGAATCTTCTAGTACAACATGGGCAAGACCATGTGGGTTCTATCCCTAGTACCTCTTCTGGGTGCCAAGTGGAAGTTTGGATTTGAAAGGTCTGGGTAAGGCCTGGTGATTCGCCAAGCTTGGGAGCCAACAGTCCGTTTTTGTTGTTTGAAATTTTAGGATTTGCTTTTGAGACAGGGTCCTGCCCCGCAGAAGTCAGGCTAGCCTCAGCAGTGCTGATACAGGCATAAGCTGCTATGTTCAGCTTCTCTTGTGTAGTCCAGGCTGGCCTCAACAGGCTGGCCTCAAACTCACTATGTGTTTGAGGATAACCTTGAACTTCTGACCTTTTGCCTCTACTTCCCAAAGTACTAGGTTTACGTGTATCTGCCACAATGCCTGGCTTCCAAGGCATTCCAAGGCTTTCCAATTATTCCAAGGCAATAATTCCTTTTATTCCATATAGAAACTGAAGCCCTGGGGTGGGGGATGTTCTGTCTTCAGTCAGTTGTGGCTCTGCTGGGATTAGAGCCCAACTGAAAGTCTGAAGATGAGGTCCGGGGACGCTTGCCAGGAGCTGACAGCGTCACTTGCCTTCCTGAGATAGAATTGTCTTTAGCATGAGGAGGTGGCAGATGCCCTCTGGCCCACGGCCATAGCTTAGACAGCTGGCTCTGCTCCTGCAGGTGTTCAGCTCAGAGCGGCTGCAGGAGAAGAAGAGTTGGATCCAGGCCCTGGGGGTCTGCCGGGAGTTGGGGGCCCAGCTGCTGAGTCTGGCCAGCTATGAGGAGGAGCACTTTGTGGCCCACATGCTCAACAAGATCTTTGGGTACTGAATGGGCGTGGTGGCCTGCACTTGGGTGGGGGCAGGCGTGGCTGCCAGATTCTGGGTTCTGTCACGTTTGGGGTCAGAAGGTGGGCGTTAATGGTGCCCTTAGAAGGCCCAGCTGAGGCTTGGAATGACCTGCGTCTGTCAATCATGCCAGAACCATCCTGTTTCTTTCAAGTTGCCATGGTCCCCTGGAATCTTGGTTGGATGCACAGGGCCGACCCACTTATAGAAGACCCTGTTGCTAAGCAGTGTCACGCGGCCAGCAATGTCCTTGCAGACACAGTTCCTATCTCAGGTCCACCACCCCCACTCCTCAAGATCCATCCCCTCAATAAACCATCCTGAGAGACAAGGAGAAAAGCTGAAACTGTTCAGGCAAGGGGTGAGGAATTGCTCTTTGCCACAGAGGTTCTGAGGACTATAATTTATGGCACATGGCATTGTAATCAATTACTAACAGTGAAAAAAAATTTTTTTTTCCAAGTGGACCCAGGCTCCCTGAGATCTTCATTTTGGGGACATTTCCTCCCAGCGGTCAGGGTTTTATCGCCTGACTGGTAACTACGGCAACGTGTGTTTGCCACTCTTTTCTTTTCAGCTCATCACGCGGATGCTTTTCACCTCCCGACACCCTCTTCCTCATGCATCCCCAGTGTTCTCGTGTTGGACCCATGAGTTAAGTTGTGTGTTCAATGTCACAGTGGGTCCGTGACGGAGCACAATCCAAAGCCAGGTTTTCTGAGCTCCAGGTCCTTAAATTTCTCCCACCCCCATAGGCCCAGCAACTTCCTAAATTGCCCAAGCGAAAAAGCATTGCAGACTCCTGCAGACAAACTATCTCGGAAGGTCAAGGGCCAGGGAGGCAGACCACTGATTTCTGAGTTAAGCAGGGCACCTTCTCCAGCTCACCTTGTCTCTAGGAAGGGAATTACAGAGAAACTCGCACATACACACACTACACACACACTACACATACACACACTATATACATACACACCACACACACCCACACCCACACCCACACCCACACACACACACACACACACACACACACACACTACACACACACTACACATACACACATTCTACACACACACACACACACACTACACATACATTATACACACACACACATATACACACACTATACACACACACATGCACGCACACACACACATACATACATACACGCACACACTACAGTGCTTTCGGACATCAGGTTGCAACATCGACTGAGAAGGCTTCAGGCACTGGACACTCCCCGACAGAGAGCTGGCAGTGGCTGGGTGCTGGACTTGGTCCCCAGCTGCTCTCACTTCCCTTCTCTTCTGTCCCCACCCAAGTGAGTCAGAGCCTGAGAGCCATGACCAGCACTGGTTTTGGATTGGCCTGAACCGCAGAGACCCTAGAGAGGGTCACAGCTGGCGCTGGAGCGATGGTCTAGGGGTGAGGAGCCGTGGAGGAGGCAGGATGGGGAGGTGGGTTGGGCTTGGTTGTAGGTGGGCACCCGCTGGGACATAGCAGGGCCTGACATGGGCAGGGGTTTTGGCCAATGTGGGTAGGCTAAAAGTAATTGGGTTATGGACTGGATGCTCGCCCGGCTTGGCGGTCCGCAGCTCAGCCTGGGCTTCTTGGTTACCTGTGCGTAATCCCTCTTTTCAGTTTTCCTACCACAATTTTGCCCGGAGCCGACATGATGACGATGAGATCCGAGGCTGCGCAGTGCTGGACCTGGCCTCCCTGCAGTGGGTGGCCATGCAGTGCCAGACACAGCTTGACTGGATCTGCAAGATCCCTAGAGGTTGGATGTGGTAGTAAGTGGGGCGGGGTGGGACAGATGCTGGACCAGGGCTTTGAGGCAAGGAATTTGGGGCGAATTCAACTCCCCTCTTCCCTGACATTTTTGGCCCTGTTGTTCTGTAGGTGTGGATGTGCGCGAACCAGACATTGGTCAACAAGGTGAGGGCCCCAGTCTACTTGATCCCTACCTTTGCCCAGAATAAAACCAAACAGGTCACCCCAAAAGAGACGCAGTTAGTTGGAACTGAGCACCGCCGCTCTGCTTTCTAGTTTGTGGAAGGAGGATCAAGCCGGGGGTGGGGGTGGGGGGGCTGCCCCAGGTTTATCTTTGCAAGCCACTTGTTGCGGCCCTGGCTTTGTCCAAGCCCAGAGCTTTCAAGGGCTGGCCTAGTGGCCTGGCATCTGCTCCCACTGCTGTTGCTGCTCCCACAGGCCGTCTGGAGTGGGTACGCTTTCAGGACGCCGAGTACAAGTTTTTTGAGCACCACTCCTCGTGGGCGCAGGCGCAGCGCATCTGCACCTGGTTCCAGGCAGAGCTGACCTCCATTCACAGCCAGGCAGAACTGGACTTCCTGGAGCAAAACCTGCAGAAGGTAGGCGCGAGAGGCAGCAAGTATTATGGGCCAAGGTTGAGGACAGGAAAGCCACTCACCTTGACCTGCCTGCCTCCTTCCCCAGCTGTCCTCAGACCAGGAGCAGCACTGGTGGATTGGCCTGCACACCTTGGAGAGTGACGGACGCTTCAGGTGGGAGCACTAGTGAGCAGCAGGTGTGGGAGGGAGCACGTGTCAGGGATGGCTCACTGTGTCCCCAAGCTAGAGGTGTTGGGGCTGACCAAACACAGACAGGCAGATAGACCTGCATCTGAGTTCAACTTTGCTCCTCACTGGTTGTGTGGCCTTGACTGATTAAGTGATGTGTTTCTGGCCTTCGTTTCCTTATCTGAAGGTGGCAATAGTGAGACCTGTCTAGCTTGCTTAGCATTCTTGAGACCCTGGGATTGATTTCTGGACTACAAAACAAATACTTCAAAACACCAACAAGGTGTGTGTGTGTGTGTGTGTGTGTGTGTGTGTGTGTGTGTGTACATATATATTTATATGTATGGTTATAGTTATATATAACTATATAGTTATATAGCGATTATTTTAGGTATTTATTTATTTTGAGACAGAGTCTCACTATATAGCCATGGTTACCTATGTAGACCAGGTTGTCCTTGAACTCATAGATTCCCTTGCCTCTGCTTCCCAAAAGCTGGAATTAAAGTTATAGTCATCATACCCAGCTTTATTTTATTTTTAAAGGTTAATCATTACTGTATTATTCCTTTAATACTGCAGTATTCCTTTAATTTTTTTTTTTTTCATTCTGTAGACCAGGCTGGCTTCAAACTCACAAAGATACACCTGCCTCTGCCTCCCAAGCGCTGGGATTAAAGGTGTGTGCCACTACCACCACCAGGATTTCTTTAGTTTTAATTTTTATTGATTTTAAAGGTTATATATAGGCCGGGCGTGGTGGCGCACGCCTTTAATCCCAGCACTCGGGAGGCAGAGGCAGGCGGATTTCTGAGTTCGAGGCCAGCCTGGTCTACAAAGTGAGTTCCAGGACAGCCAGGGCTAAAGAGAAACCCTGTCTCGAAAAACCAAAAAAAAAAAAAAAAAAAAAGGTTATATATATACATTATACACACACACACACACACACACACACACACACACACATATATGTGTGTATGTGTGTTTCTATGTGTGTGCGGATACCTACAGAGTCCAACAGAGGACACCAGATTCCCTGGAGTGGGAGTTATGGGTGGCTGTGAGCCACACGTGTGTGTGTGTGTGTGTGTGTGTGTGTGTGTGTCTGCTGGGAATGAACTGTAGTCCTCTGGAAGAACAGTACACACTCTTAACAGCTAAGCCATCCCTCTAGCCCCCTCAATGATGGGGCCAGTTTCTACCTAGATGTACAATTTTTAAATGGCCAAGTCCATGACTTGCTCCAGAATACTACTGCCTGCATACCATGTAGGTATTCACAGCAAAGCTAGTTTGTCAAGCTTCAGATGGCAAAATGCTAAGTGACTGCATCTGCTATCGTCCACCTGGTTGTTGCTTCTCGCTCTGGAGCCTCTGGGGGCATGTGGTGTGACAGGTCACAGTGTCACTTCCAATTCTCAGTCAGACCCACTAAAATAGAGCGTTCGTGTCCTTAAGATACAAGACCTAGCAAAAAGCTGCTGGATACCACAGTGCTCTGTTTGACAACAAGCAATTTTAAGCCCTTACTACAGCATCCAGCATGCACTGGGCACTACATGATGGTGGCACTCTCCTGTCATACCTGGGGTCACATTATAAACAAAACAGGCCAGGACATGGACCAAGCATATGCTGGTCTACAGGACTCTAGTCAGTGCCTGCCTTACATGAATTAGGGCCTTGAGGCAGGAAGAGCAGGGATTGGTGGAGATCTGCACACTTCTTTGCTGTAAGGGTGTTCAGGCATCTGAGAGAGGTTAGTGTATGGCTGGGTTGGGCTTTAATCAGAGGCTATAGGTCTCTGGCTGCACTGGGCTCTGTGTTCCTTCAGCCCCATTCCTGCTCCCATTCTACAGCTTCCAGTGCTGTATATGGAGGAGGCTGAACCTGTGTTCTGTGACTCTGTAGGTGGACAGATGGTTCTACTATAAACTTCATCTCTTGGGCACCGGGAAAACCTGGACCCATCGGCAAGGACAAGAAGTGTGTATACATGACAGCCAGACAAGGTGAGGATAACGAGGACCAGAGAGGGTGTTGTCAGCACAAAGAAGGGGATATGGTGAGGGATACCTAGGTGGGGGTGGGGATGGGGGTGGAAGGTGGAGGGTGGGGGGAACTAGTCTCTTCTCTTTGTGAACAAATCCAAGAAGGGCTATATCCAGGATCAATGGATGGTCCATGCCTCCAAGGATACAGAACTTGAGCTCAGCCTATATTCTCAGGGCATGGGACCAAGAGTGCTACCTGCCCTGCCCAACCCTAGGGTAACCATTCTCTTTTCCCCTTCACAGAGGACTGGGGGGACCAGAGGTGCCATACAGCTTTGCCCTACATCTGTAAGCGCAGCAATAGCTCCAGAGAGACCCAGCCCCAAGACTTGCCACCTTCAGCCTTAGGAGGCTGCCCCTCTGGTTGGAACCAGTTCTTCAATAAGGTAGGGAATTGGGAAGGGACACAGAGAGCCAGAGGAGAGGATGGGAACAGGTGTTGGCTGAGCCTCAGGTGCCCCAGCTGTTCCGCCACACCTTTGGTCTGTCCGCACACACTTCTCTGTGCCAATGAGAGCGAGGTTCCTTGGAAAGTGGCTCAGTGTTGGTCCAGGGAGCAAAATTATCTAAACACTTTGGTGAGTTTTCTAGACCAGTAGTTGTCAAGCCTTTTGGTAATGAACTCTATTAATAAAACAAAATATTGGGCATTCGTACCCAATCTGTATATGTGTATATGTTATTTATGTATATGAGCATGCAGATAAAATTTATAGTTACTCCTATACTATGAAACTATCACCACATGGAGTCAAATATGCACAAGAACAGAACTGAAAACAGATAAAGATAAAAATAGTATCTTTTAAAAATTCTCCTATTAGAGTCAAGCAGTGGTGGTGCACACCTTTAATCCCAGTACTTGGGAGGTAGAGGCAGGTGGAGTTCGAGGCCAGCCTGGTCTACAGAGTGAGTTCCAGGACAGCCAAGGCTACACAGAGAAACCCTGTCTCGGAAAAAAAAAATCTCTATTAGTAGAATAAAAATATGTTTGGGCCATGTGACTGATCAATTATAATAATATTTATGCAATTTTAATAAGAACTGCATACATTTTATTTTCTTGTTTTGCAGAATAAAAATCCATTTATTTTTCATTTGATTTTATTTTTTTTCACCGATACATAAAGTCACAAAAATGATAGATATTTAGGGATGCCATGTAATATTTGGTACATTCGTACATTGTATAATGCTTAAATTAGGGTAAATGCATCTGTACCCTGAAGTCATGATCTTGTTTTAAGGAAAAACCATCCCAGGTCCTTCCTTCTAGCTGTTGGACATGCTCAATATGTTCTGCCCTGCAGTCACCTCACTGCAGGTTACTTTATTGTGGGGTCACCTTACTGCACACTAGCACCAAAGAACTAGATTGCACATAACCGTACCCCAGCACTCAGTAGCCAACCTTTCCCTGTTCCCATTATGCCCATTGACTGACTCTGTTCTCAACTCTTCTTCTTTTTCTTTTCTTTTTTTCCCTTTTTGGATTTTCAAGACAGGGTTTCTCTATGTAGCCGTGACTATTCTGGAACTCACTCTGGGCTGGCCTAGAACTCACAGAGGTCCACCTGTCTCTGCCTCTGTCTCATGAGTGCTAGGATTAAAGCCATGTGCTGTCGCCACTATCACCACCCCTTTTGAGATAGGGTCTCATGCAACTTAGGTTATCCTTGAACTCACTATGTATGAGAATGACGGAACTTTTGAAGGTCTAAATGCAGGAAAGTTATGCAGTTTTATGCGTTGCTGGGAATAGAACCTAAAGTCTCTATATGCCAGGCAAACACTTTACCAACTGAGCTATATGCCCAATCAGAGGTTAATTTTTGCAAGCTTAGTTGTGGTTGGCACACACATGTATGTGCATAGGCCAGAGGTTAACCTTGGGTATTTTCTTAATGGTGCTATACCTTATATACAGAGGCAGGGTCTCTCATGTAAGCCCAAAGCTTGCTGATTTGGCTAGTCTGGCTAAGCAGCTTGCCCTAGACACTATCTGTCCCAATCTCTCAAGTGCTGGCATGACAAGTGGCCCCCAAACTTAGAGCACTCACATGCATGCTGGGGATGCAAACTCTGGTTCTCACGCTTATCCAGTAAGCACTTTATCCATCTCCACATGTGGACAAAACCACACTGTTTCTTTCTGTGTTCAATTTTAAACATTCTTTTTCTTTCTTTCTTTCTTTCTTTCTTTCTTTCTTTCTTTCTTTCTTTCTTTCTTTTTTGTTTTTGTTTTTGTTTTGTTTCGAGACAGGGTTTCTCTGTATAGCCCTGGCTGTCCTGGAACTCACTCTGTAAACCAGGCTGGCCTCGAACTCAGAAATTCGCCTGCCTCTGCCTTCCAGGTGCTGGGATTAAAGGTGTGCGCCACCACGCCCGGCAACATTCTTTTTTTTTTTTTCTTTTTTTTTTCCCTTGTTCTGGTCAACCCCACTCGCTCCACTCAACCCCGCTTGCTCCGGCCGGCTCCGCTCGCTCTGGGCAGCCCTGCTCACTCCGCCGCCCCTCCTCGCTTGCTCCAGTTGGCCCTGCTCGCTCCGGCCAGCCCCGCTCGTTCACTCGCTCCTGACAGCTCCGCTCGCTCCGGTTGGTCTCTCCAGTCCAAGGATTCGTTTTCTTATCATTCTTCATCAGTACGCCGTAGCTGACTTCAGACACACCAGAGGAGGGCGTCAGATCTCATTACGGGTGGTTGTAAGCCACCATGTGGTTGCTGGGATTTGAACTCATCACCTTCGGAAGAGCAGTCGGGTGCTCTTACCCGCTGAGCCATCTCACCAGCCCAACATTCTTTTTCTTAATTTTTATTTTTTTTATTTTATGCCGGCATGTATGTCTGCGCACCTATTTTGGGCAATACCCATGGAGGCCAGCAGAGGGCGTGAGAGCCCTCGGGACTGGAGTTAGAGACAGTTGTGAGCTGTTGTGTGGAGCCCAATCCAGGTCTTCTGGGGGAGCAGCTGGTGCTGAGCTGTCCTTGGCAATAGAACCTAAAGGTTTTCTTTTTCTTGACAACATTTAGGAAATTGTATTTTCTAGTGTTTTAAGTTGGGCACGATGGTATATACTTGTGATTCAGACCCTGGGATGCTAGAGGACAGTGGGGGACTAGGCCAGCCAGGGCCACAAGGAGAAACTTCTCAAAAAAAAAGCTCAAACAAGAACGAAAACTCAAAAAATGAAAAGTGTGAAGGACTTAGGGGTTTGGCTCATTGGTAGAGTGCTTGCCTAGCATATGTGAGGCCCTTAGTCAGACAGACAGACAGACAGACAGACACACACACACACACACACACACACACACACACAAATAGTGTTCAATACTAGGGAGTCTGAGGCAAGAAGATCCTGAGTTCCAGGTCAGCTTGGGCTACATAGCAAGACCCTGTCTCAAATAAACAATAGCAACCTCCCCACCCACCACTACCAGAATGTGGGCATCTGTGACTTCTGTGCCAGGATGGGAGGGTGGGACTTTGCCCAGGGAGATCCAGACACCCTGTGTCTGAAAGCCCTGAGCATCAGCTGCTGTGGGCTATCCAGCAGGGCTTCTGGGTATGTGGACAGGGATGTAGAGCTGTGTATCAATTCCATCCCCTGCCCCACAGTGTTTCCGAATCCAGGGCCAGGACCCCCAGGACAGGGTGAAATGGTCAGAGGCACAGTTCTCCTGTGAACAGCAAGAAGCCCAGCTGGTCACCATTGCAAACCCCTTAGAGCAAGGTAGGGTCAGCCTATGGGGAGGCGCTGGTATCTCCCCACAACTCGCTACAGCAGTGCAAACAGGGGCCACCCCATCACTCTTTCCTTTCTTCTGGGGGGACTGTAGCGTTCATCACAGCCAGCCTCCCCAACGTGACCTTTGACCTTTGGATTGGCCTGCATGCCTCTCAGAGGGACTTCCAGTGGATTGAGCAAGAACCGCTGCTCTATACCAACTGGGCACCAGGAGAGCCCTCTGGCCCCCGCCCTGCTCCCAGTGGCACCAAGCCGGTGAGGACGTATGCTGGAGTGCTTTTCTCTGTCCCTGCTGTCCTCTCCCCTACCCCCACTTCTTCCATCTTCAACTGTCCTTGGATGGGGGCAGCCACTGGGGTTCCCCTAAGTAGCTTCTTCCCCCCAGACCAGCTGTGTGGTGATCCTGCACAGCCCCTCAGCCCACTTCACTGGCCGCTGGGATGATCGGAGCTGCACAGAGGAGACGCATGGCTTCATCTGCCAGAAGGGCACAGGTACATGCGGCTGCTACACAGAGACACCCCTGCACTGGCTAGCTGCTCTGGGCCGGTCCCGAAGAAACCAATGTTGTTTCTCTTTTTCAGGGGCCCTCGAGGTCCCTCCAGAGTCATGTATCTGCTTGGGAAGCAGGTGGTCTCAGGGGGAAGGTTGTGTGACATGCTGCTGTGTTTAGGTTCAGAACCCTTAAGGTTCAATGTCAAGGCATCTCCAGCTCCTTCTGTATGTTAGCAAATAAAAAGCTCACTGATAAGGATGGCGACTGGCCATCCCCAGTGGAGACCTGCTCTGAGCCTGATGTCTGGTTTTCCCTGGCTCTGGGAATGGGGTGGGGGGCGGGCTGAGCTCAGTCTGAGTCCTGCCCCCTTTCCCTCTAGACCCCTCGCTGAGCCCATCCCCAGCAGCAACACCCCCTGCCCCGGGCACTGAGCTCTCCTACCTCAACCGCACCTTCCGGCTGCTGCAGAAGCCACTGCGCTGGAAAGAGGCTCTCCTGCTGTGTGAGAGCCGAAATGCCAGCCTGGCACACGTGTCTGATCCCTACACACAAGCCTTCCTCACACAGGCTGCCCGGGGGCTGCAAACACCACTGTGGATTGGGCTGGCCAGTGAGGAGGTGGGCTCCTAGGTCAAGATTTTGCCTCCCCTACCCCCACCCTACCTTCTGCCTTGATTTCCCTTCCTCCTTCCACCTTAAGAGTCTGTTCCCTTTATTCTCACCTATGGCTACCTAATACCCAGGGCTCACGGCGGTATTCCTGGCTCTCAGAGGAGCCTCTGAATTATGTGAGCTGGCAAGATGAAGAGCCCAAGCAGTCGGGAGGTTGTGCCTACGTGGATGTGGATGGAACCTGGCGCACCACCAGCTGTGATACCAAGCTGCAGGGGGCAGTGTGTGGGGTGAGCAGGGGTGAGTACCACCCTCGAGGGCCAAGGCTTGCGCATGTGCAGGTGGTCCTGGGAAGATGTTCGGGCTTACGTCTTCAATCCTGCACTCCAACAGGGCCCCCTCCCCGAAGGATAAGCTACCGGGGCAGCTGTCCTCAGGGCTTGGCTGACTCGTCCTGGATTCCCTTCAGGGAGCATTGCTATTCTTTCCACATGGAGGTGCTGTTGGGCCACAAGGAGGCGCTGCAGCGCTGCCAGAAAGGTGGGTGAGAGCAGCCTAGCCCTGATCCGGGACTCAGACCTGGAGAAAGAACTTCCCCTCTGCCTATAGGCACTTATCTCAAGCTCCCCTCCCTGTTTAATACACAGACCATACTGTGTCATCTGCGGACTATCCCACGGTCCGCAAGTGCTGAGATTCTCACCATCTTGCACTTGAGCTGCCGGAGAAGAGTGCTGGGTTGCTGTGAGGGGGAAGGGGAAGGCTAGGGGAGGGGCTGTATCACTGTAAGGAAAATCTGATTGTCCTGATATGGGCTTTCGTTGTGTCCAGCCGGTGGGACGGTTCTGTCCATTCTTGATGAGATGGAGAATGTGTTTGTCTGGGAGCACCTGCAGACGGCTGAAGCCCAGAGTCGAGGTGCCTGGTTAGGCATGAACTTCAACCCCAAAGGTGGGTGCTCTGTGTAGGGGAAGAGAAGGGACCAGGGCTCAGGCTGCAGGAGAGATGCTTACCACTGTCTCCGGGCTTGTGAAGGCAGAGGAATGGAGCTTGCCTATCGCCTCCCACCTAGAAACCCCCACCGATTCCCATTCCTACACCTTCCCAATGGCTTCCTTCCATAGGAGGTATGCTGGTCTGGCAAGACAACACAGCTGTGAACTATTCTAACTGGGGCCCCCCTGGCCTGGGGCCTAGCATGCTAAGCCACAACAGCTGCTACTGGATCCAGAGCAGCAGCGGACTGTGGCGGCCCGGGGCTTGTACCAACATCACCATGGGAGTTGTCTGCAAGCTCCCTAGAGGTAAGCCAGGATCTCTGAAGGCACGTGTTCGGTCCACAGCTGGGCCCATAGCTGGGCTTACAGCTGGACGCCCAGCTGGGTCTAGGGTTACTTGGTATACAGAGGCATCTGCTTTGGCGGGAGGACATCATGTACATTCGTTTGCAGCAAGGACTGACACAGAGCCTTAACTTTCCAAACTACTCGCAAGCCCAGAGGACAGCAAGCCCCATCATTCTATAGTGGTTAGGGACAAGGGATGGTTAAGCCCTGGACACTCACTTATTGACTCTGAGGCCTGGGGAGATGGTCCAGTTGGTAGAGTCATGGAAGCACGAGGATCCAAGTTAAGATTCCCAGCACCCCAATATAAAAGCCCAACATTCAGTGCCCTCCCTAAAACAGAAGGGGAGACGTGTGTTTGTGTGTTTTATAGGCCCCTGGAGCTCATTTGCCAGCCACTAGCTAAATCCATGAGCTGTAGGTTCAGTGGTAGACCCTGCCTCAAAACACCGAGGTGGAGAGGCTTCAAGGCAGACACAGTGTAATAACCTTGACTTCTGATCTCCACGCACATGCACACTCACAAGTATCTGCTTATACTCACCTATAAGAACACACACACACACACACACACACACACACACACACACCTGTTCCACCTGAGGCAAGTCTTTGGACTCCATGTCCTCAGCTTCCTTGTAGATAAAATAGAAATAATAGTAGCCAGCTCCTAGAGTCGTGGGAGGTTCAGTGACTGTTCAAACAAAGCAGTTCACAGGCACTTATTTAAATTGTGACTATGATTTCTGTGAGGACTGATTGTGATTCTCTGACTCTCCCCTCTTCTACAGTGGAAGAGAACAGCTTCTTGCCATCAGGTGAGTGGAGGGAGGGAGCGAGCCCCGGCCTGGCTCTTTCGCTGGCTCCTCTGTCCCTGTGGGCATGACTGGAGCCTGATGTGAACTCCCCACCTCCATTTCAGCCGCGGTCCCTGAGAGCCCGGTGGCCCTGGTGGTGGTGCTGACAGCCGTGCTGCTCCTTCTGGCCTTGATGACGGCAGCCCTCATCCTCTACCGGCGCCGACAGAGTGCGGAGCATGGGTCCTTCGAGGGGGCCCGCTACAGTCGCAGTAGCCGCTCTGGCCCCGCTGAAGCCACCGAGAAGAACATTCTGGTGTCTGACATGGAAATGAACGAACAACAAGAATAGAGCCGAGGGCGTGGTCAGGGTGGAGCCAGAGCTGGGAAGGCGGGCCCCCAGGTCAGCAGGCCCCCATCACCCACCAGTCCAGTTGGTCTTTGGATGGCAGCCTTGGGAGTTGCTACTGGATACCGGGGACTTAGCTTGCCATGGGGTGGGAGTACCCAGCCTACCATAGAGGCTAGGCTGAGACTTGGCAGTGGGGCATGTCCCCTTTCTCTTGGGTCTGGGATCTTGTCACCTAGACCTGGACCCCATGGCAACTGGAAGCAATATGAGAAGGGACATGAGCTTATTCATGTCTTTTCCTCCCCAGATCCCTGAGCCTAAACCTGCTGACCTGCAGCCTAGGATTCTTTCCTATTTGTAGGCCTGGAAAGCCTGCCCCGTCCCTTGGGGTGGCTCTCTGTCACCTCTCCTACTCGGCTACTTCAGCTCAGACTCCTCACCCTGCCCTCGTGCCTTTTTTCCACCCAGTGCCTCCTTCTGAGCCATGGCCCTGGGACTTGGGCGATCTCTCTCTCTCTTTCTCTCTCTCTCTCTCTGGGTGGGGGTCAGCTGAAGGGGCTGGCCAGGCATCTGTCACTCCTGTGCCTGCTGGCATGGACCTAGGGTATGGCCGGAGGGAGCCTAGGTGGCTCAGGTCTACGAACCAGGGCACCCACTGGTGTGGTGTCTGCTGGAGTAGTGATGGAACTTGGGAGAGACACCTATCCACTCACGGGGTGTCATCTCCTGCTGGTCAGGGGAGGGCTCTGTCCTTCAAAGAGTCCCCTGTGGGGACCAAAATAAGTTCCCTAATGTCTCCGGCTTCTGGCTCTGGCTTGGAGAGAGGGAAGAAGGTTTGGAGGGGGAGGGGCGCTGGTGAAGCTGTAGCCTGGGATAGCACCAGGTGCTACGGTCTAGTGTGGCCTAGGAGACCAGCTCCTGGAGCCACTCAGCACCTTTTCAAGAGGAGAGACCCAGCCAGGATGGAGAGTGCCAGTCCCTGTGTGGGGCGATGTGAACAAAAACTCAAAGCGGACCCTCTATTGTAGTTCTTGATTTTCGAAATGTGCTATTATTGTTTGTCTTTTTTTTTTTTTAAAAGAAGGAAAAACAGAAAAAGAATAGCAAACAAATAAAAACCTTCCAGAGGCTTGAGAAGTCAGCGTTTGTGTCTCCTTTGCAGAGTCTGACCCCCATGTCCCTGTAGAGACAGGTGGCAGCTCTGTCTGGTTGTTTCTGTAGCCTGCCATTTTGTCTCTGAGCTCTTGGGAGCACTTCCTTTTCTCACCATACTGGCTCTCCTCAGGAGGCAGGTCATTCTGGCCTATGCGCGTGTGACCTTGGGCACCTGAGCCCATTGTCCTGTCAGCTTGCATAGGGCGTAGAGGACCCATCTCCTAGGGCTGGGCTGTTGGAAAGATGCTCAAGGATGTGGCGAGTGTCCTCACCAAGTGCCTTTGAGTGCATGCAGTAAGCACTCCATAAATGCTAACTGCTACTCTTATTTCTAAAGTTTTTTTTAATTATATTTAGTGTGTGTGTGTGTGTGTGTGTGTGTGTGTGTGTGTGTATGTCTGTGTGTGTGTGTAGGGTGAGCAATATGAATACCTGGACCAGAGTGGGAGTGGAGGGTCCCTAATGTCTTAGAGGACCAACAGGGTGACCAAAGGAGTGTGGCTGAGTGGGTGCAGGCCAGGACGCAATGGCATGGTGGATACCGTAAGGAAGGCCATCAGTGGGAATGGCTGATCTCATCTTTAACAAGTTCATTGTGACCGTGGACACAGTGGATGGGAGATGGGGGAGGGGAAGCAGGAAGGCCACACAGAGGAAGCCCTTGCAATCATTAAGACCTCAAAAGATGGTGGTTTGTTTGGCCTGGAACACTAGCAGTGGTAGAGGCGTTGTGCGTTCTCAGGCTCGCCCTGTCCTCCACTTTAAATCTTAGTTCTACTTGTTTTGGATAGGCAGTGCGGTCATGTGGTTCAGAGCCTAAGGGAACGACAAGGAAACATAAAGACACCCATTGAATTTACTCGCTCCTTCCCTTGCCCATCCACCCTGGACCCTGCCATCCATCCTGCCATGATGGTTTCCAATGTTTGATTCAGGTGGGGGAAACCACGAGGAAACACGGGTGCTGGAGTTGCCCAGGGGAGCATCAGATCAGCTGCTTTCGCCTGATCAGACATGCAGGATGAATGGGTGGGACCGCCCAAGACAGGAGAACTCTAGAGAGTCCGTGAGCTGCATTCCTGAGTGGGGAGACCCTCCTCCAGCTGTCCCTGCTCTGCAGCCCTCACAAGACCCATGGGAGGTGGATAGGCTAGGCACTCCGGAAGGGACCAAGGGACCGTCAAACCAAAGTAAGGTCCTTAATGATTAACCCACTTTACCCTCAAGTGATTTGCTCTCCAGACGGAGGCCAGAATAGCCCCTTTGTGAGTCAAGTGCTTTGCCACTAGCCCTGCTCAAGGGTTGCTCCACAGGCTGCTGGGAGCGGCTCTGAGGGTAGGGGTGCCAGTGACCATTGCCCCGAGAGAGAAGGAAGCAACATGGTAAAAGCAGTTTGTGAGGTCTATTGGGGCATTTGAGTAGTTGAAGGAATGAGGCTCCAAATGTCCGGTGTCACCCATCTATTTCAGAGACAGAGAGAGAGACAGAGAGAGAGAGACAGAGAGCGCATATGCGTGCCAGCAGCTGACTGGGTAAGCAAGCCTACTGACCCCAGCAGCCCCAGAAATCTACCTGTCTGTATCCCCAGGAGTTACAAGCATAGGTTGCTGCTGCTCCTGGGTTTTATGTGGGTGCTGAGGTTTTGAACTCAGGCCCTCATCCTTCCAGGGCAAGCATGAATCGACTCCCCAAACCTTGACAAGTTAATTTTTCCTCTTCTTTCTCTGGTGACTGGAGTCTTGCCAGAGGGCACATTCAGTCCAAGTTTGTCCTACAGCCTCTTAGGCCCGGGGGCTCCCAAGAGACTATGTTCTAAGCCTTCCTGCAGATGGCTCCATTGGCCCAGCAAGGAGTTAGGGAATGTTCCTGTAGTTCTCTGAGGGGTCAGGAAGAAGGCTCTGGACCTGGCCACTTGCCCTCTGGCTCCCAGCCAGTTCTAGTTTTAGAACATGTGACAAGGACTTCTCTCTTCTGGTGAGGCTCAGTTCAGTGACCATGAAGCATCTCTTCTATGTGCCAGGTTCTCTGCGGAGCCTGCTGAGTGGCAGATGGCCTGAGACCTGTCCCAGGCCTGGGCGAAGGGCACTGTCTATCAGGCACAGAGCCCAGCTTTCACTTGCAGGCCTGAACTGGCCCAGCCTCAGGCACCTGCATATTCAGTGACAGCTCAATGAATCTATGAATGAATGGGAAGACAGGGCAGCTCTCCAGAGAACAGCAGTACCCCAATCTCCTATCAAAGCAGAGATGGCCTTCTCCCAGGTACCCTGGCAGAGCAGGCCTGGCCCAGTGGGCAGCTCTTGGAGGCCACAGGGGCAAGGAGCCAGCCAGCCTCACCACATGGCTATCCTGGAACAGAGAGGCCCAAACCTGGCCAAGCTGCCTGGACCAGTGGGGCAGGAGTCTGGCAGACCTGAGGTAAAGAACTAGCATCATGAGGGAGGGCAGAAAGGAGACACTCA
Source organism: Mus minutoides (assembly GCA_902729485.2). Classification (NCBI taxonomy): domain Eukaryota; kingdom Metazoa; phylum Chordata; class Mammalia; order Rodentia; family Muridae; genus Mus; species Mus minutoides. The sequence continues at coordinate 61,959 of CACVCL010028792.1, read as the reverse complement.
GGGAAGTCAGAAGAGGACAAATGAGGGATTGAAGAGGGTCCAGCGTGAGAAGAAAGTGCCCAGACCTTCCCTCAGGCCTGACTTTCCTCAGGAGGGTGTTGCCCGAGGGTGTTGCTTAGAGGCCTTCAGTCTTTGGCTCCCATCAGAATCAGCTCCATTGCATCGAAGGGGAGGGGCTGAAAGGCAAGTAGTGACAGATAGACAGAGGACAGACAGAGGGCTGAGCAACTGCCAGGCACCAAGGCTCAAGGCCATGTATTCAGAGGCGACAAATACTGAATTTATCAGTTGGCTGGTGGCTTTTCTGGGGATCCCAGGCAGTGATGCCTTTCTAGTTCCATCCATACTGTCTTACTTCCAGACACCCCTGAGGGTATTTGTGGGGTGTCTAGCTGTCCGTAGGGGAGACATCTGGCCCTCTGTTACTGCGGAGGGGGGTGTCAAGCTGTGCATAGGGTGGTGGACAGTTGACCCTCTGTTACTTCGGGTATCTAGTGGTGCAGGAGAGCGGGGAAACACCTGACCCTCTGTTACTGTGGGGTGTCCAGTTGTGTATGTGTGTGTGGGGAGACACCTGGCCCTCTGTTACTGTGGGGTATTCAGCTGTGTATGTGTGTGGGGGGGAGACACCTGGCCCTCTGTTACTGTGGGGTATCCAGCTGTGCCAGGCAGGGAGAGATACCTGGCCCTCTGTTACTGTAGGGTGTCCAGCTGTGCCAGGCAGGGGGAGACACCTGGCCCTCTGTTACTGTTGGGTGTCCAGCTGTGCCAGGCAGGGGGAGACACCTGGCCCTCTGACACTGTGATTCCCTGTTAGCTTCTGCAGATTTGCACTGTCCTTTCTCCCTTGGGATTTGAGGAAGGTGCACTGTGTCCTCTACAATAAGGACAACAAACTGTTATTAAACACAATCTCCCCTTGCTATTCCAGTGGGTTTGTTCCAAGATCTGCTGCTGCTATCTATATGCAAGGCTGTCCAAGTCCAAGTCCCTTGTATAAAATGCATTATATAAATAGTATCCTATATAGTCTCCATTCCCTCATATATGTTAAAGAACTGCTCGAACACCTGGTCCTCCCTGTTGCACAGCCTTCTCCTACCACCTCAGTTCCCCTCCCCTGGACTCCACAAGCCATGGAAAGCTCTGTCCTCTTTTTTGTCTTACTGTTGTTAATGCTGTGAGTGTGGCTGTTCTGCCTGCGCATATGTTTGTGGACCACACATATGCTTAGTGTCTATGGAGGCCAGAAGTGGGAATTGGATCCCCTAGAACTGGAGTTACAGGTGGTTGTGAGGCGCCATGTGGGTGCTGGGAATTGAAACCTAGGTCCATTGAATGAGCAGCCAGGGCTCTTGACTGCTGAGCCCTCTCTCCAGCCCTTCTTCCAGGGGCCTTTGATGCAAGCGCTGGCTCTGAGACCCCTGAAATCCCTGCCTGGAGCTGATAGAGAATCCTACCCATTCTCTTTGTTACGGAGCTCACGGGTTGGGTGCATGGCTTTGTTCAATAGACTTAACAGATATTAAGAACTTCAGAGGGCTACCTAAGCCACATACCCTCCTCCCTGGGGTAAGCTTCCTCCCAGGCAACACAGGGCTGCAGCTGAGAGAGGCAAGGGCTCATTTATCCCCAGGTAAGTTCACAGGAAGTGCTCCCTAAGTGGGGCCCACAGGCTCACTTCATCTTCATGTGACTTTCTCTCTCTCTCTCTCTCTCTCTCTCTCTCTCTCTGAAAACCTCTGTTCAGGTGCCTCCTCCTCTTTATGGGCTCTCATCCTGGTGCATATTTAGCTGATGTGGTATGGTGGTTGTGATGCTGGCCATAGGTTTGGTCTGGGTCTGTGGTTTGGTGGTAGAAGTGCTTGCCTGGGTTCAATTCCCAACAGTGAGAAAGCTTGAGAAGATTCTGGAACCTACCCAGGGCTCTTCAATCACACGCTAGTAAAATCTGATGGAGTCGCTGATTCATAGAGGGAAAGATGGCCTCTTACAATCTGCCTTTTTTTACAAACTTTTTACTGATTTCTTTGTGAGTTTCACATCATGGACCCCAATCCCACTCATCTCCCCATCCCCTTGTATCTGTGCTCCACCCTTGCAACCTCTGTCCTCAAATAAAAAACAACCCAAAAAACAAAGACATCCCATCCTGGAGGCTGTAGTGTGTCACAGAGGTTATGAGTGGGAGAGCCAACCCCTGCCTTTTGATCAATGATGAAACATGACCCTTTGAGTCCCAAGAAGTCAAAAGCATACCTGTGGGTTGCTGGAGCCAGAGGTAGACATGAATTCTCAGTGTCTCTCTCATGACTGACTTCATTGGAAACAATCCTGGTTATCTGGGTAAATCCTTGAAATCATTTTATGCAGAAAAGAACAGAGTTTTTAATAAAAGTTTTTTAGGCCAGGCAGTGGTGGTGCCTGCCTTTAATCCCAGCACTCAGGAGGTAGAAGCAGATATCTCTGTGAGTTTGAGGCCAGCCTGGTCTACAGAGAAAGTTCTAGGATAGCCAGGGCTACTGTATAGAGAAACCCGGTCTTGAAAAACAAAAAGGCAAAACAATTTTTTTTTTTGATGTGTAATATGTGTACCAGCATGTGTGCCATTGGTTGTGTACTGAGTGTCTGAGTGTGAAACCCAGAACTCTACACTGGGTGCCTTCCCCTGTTGCTCTCTGCCTTGTTTTGGTAGAGTGGGTCTCTTACTGAACCTGGGCTGGCTGAACAAACAAAATCCGTGCTGAGATTACAGACAAGCATGGATAGGCCCAGCTTTTTGTGTGGGTGCTGGGGACCCACACTCAAGTCTTCATGCTTTCACAGAGGGTGCTTTACCCACTGAGCCATCTTCTAGCCCCTCAATGACTTTCTGGTGAAAACCTTTGACAGACCAGGGCTTCCCAACCTTCCTATGCTGAGACCCTTTAATACAGTTCCCCATGTTGGGGTGACCCCCAACCATAAAATTATTTCATTGTTACTTCATAGCTGTTGCTACCGTTATGAATTGGAATACAAGTATCTGATATGCAGGATATCAGATATGTGACCCCGAAAGGGGTCGAAACCCACAGGTTGAGACCTGCTGGTCTGGGTGGAGCTGCCTGAACACATCTTACAGCAGACTGGAGCTGGCAGGATGTTGACATAGCCGCTTTGGCCTCCAGTTAGCTCTCCGTAAAACTTTTTTTTTCATTGGGAGCCGAGATCTTGCTGTGTTATCTAGCCTAGACTTCCTGTGCTCAAGGCTGGGAAAGCAGAGATGTATCAGGGCATGTGTGAGACCCTGGGGTTCATTCCTCCAGCCAGAACAAAGCAAAATGTTACCTACTGGGCGGACAGAATTCTGCCTCCCATTCTGAAGCAGCAGAGTGGGCTTGTGCCGGGATTTGTATAATCATCATTATATGGATTTATATAATTTCTATAATCATCATTCCTTGCAGTGCTGGGGACGCCAACCCAGGACCCTGGGCAAGCACTCTACTCACTGAGATAGGTCTTTAGTGCTGTAGGACTTTGATTTCATTTTTTTTTGAGATGGTCTCATGTAGCCCAGGCTGGCTCCAAATTTGTTACATAGTGGAAGGTGGCCTTGAGTTAAATTTTTTTCCCCTTCACTATTGTGGGGGCTGGGCATCCATTATCACAGGCATGTGGAGGTCAGAGGGCAACTTTGTAGAGTCCAGTTCTCAACCTCCACCTTTAGGTTGTGTAGTACGTTTCTGTCGCTGTGATAAAACCAAGGCCACAGGGGACGACAGAGTTTGTTCCAAGTTACACTTTCATCACTTTCTGGTCCATCACTGAGGGAAGTCAAGGTAAGAACTCAAGGAGCCTAGAGGCCGGAGCTGAAGCAGAGACCATAGAAGAATTATGCTCACTGCCTTGCTCTCCACAGCTTCCTCAGCCTGAATTAAGACATCACCAGACCCAGGGGTGGCAAGCTGAGACCTTGCCAGTCATCATTAATCAAGAAAATGTTCCACAGACATGCCCACAGGCCAAACAGGACGGGGCAATTGCTCAGTGGAGGCTCCTTCTTCCCTTCTCTTGGAAGTAAACTAACCAGCACAGGTAGGTACTGTTAGCATTCTGACTAAGCTCCACCCCACAGTTACCTGGCAACAGGCAGGGAGGCCTGACCCACTATAAAAGGGGCTCATGCCCCCTCCTCCCTCTCTTGCTCTCGCGGGCTCTTGTTCCCTTGCTCTTCCTCCTCCTCCCCTCACATGCTCATGGCTGGCCTCTAATCCTCTTCTCTCACTCTCTCTCTCCCTCCCTCTCTCTCCCTCTCTTTGCCTTTCCCTGACTCTACTACCCTCTTAACTCGCCTCCCCATGCACTGAATAAACTCTATTCTAGACTATAATACCGTTGTGTGGCTGGTCCCTCAAGGAAGGGATACCTTGGCATGGGCCTGCTGAGACATCCCCTTTCCCCACACCTCACGACCCTTCCTCCTTAGCACATATCCTTTTCTCTTCATCTTTTTATAATCATATCAGGTACCAGGGATAGAGCTTGTGTGGCAAACCCATTAGTCACTGAATTATTTTTTGGCCCTCATCTTGAACTTCTGATCCTCTTGCCTCTACATCCCAAATATTGCTACCATAGTCAAGTTTTACAGCTTAGTTTTACAGTTTTAATTGTGCTTATTAAATGTGATGGGTAGTCTGTCTGTATATCTGTGTATATCACATGCATGCCTGGTGCCTGCAGAGCCCAGCAGAGAACATCAAGTCCTCTGAGCAGGTAGCGAGTGTCCTTAACCATTGGGCTATCCCTCAAGCCCCTATACATTTTATTTTCAAGGACGCCTTGTCCCCCATCCCCCTCTATGCTTCTCAGTACCGATTCTTGGACAAATCTTCTCTCAACCTTAAAAGCCAATTAAAAACCAAGGGCCAATATTTTTCTGTGCAGCTGGGGCCTCCATGTGCAGCTTGGGGTTCCATGTTTGAACACAAGCACTTGAAACTTTGAGTTTTATTTAAACCACGGTGTTACTGTCAATGTCAGCAGAGTGTCTAGGACCTACTAGCAAGCAAAGATATTGTTTATCTTTATCTCCGGTCTTGGGTCTTGGCAGCTTGGTTGGACCCTCCTTATTTCCAGGAGTTATATCCTGTTGTTTAAATAAGACATGCTGGAAGAATGGGTCAGGATTTTAGGTAGGCCAGACTAGTCTTCCTAAAAAACTCTACTGCTCCAATGCTTCAGCTCCAGGCTGCAGAGCCGTATCCAGAGCCCCCAGGCGAGAGCCAGGCTGGGAAGTGGAAGCTGTTCCAGGAGCATGGGTCTTGAAGGCAGGAAGAATTTTGTTTGTTCAATCTAAATTTTGTTTATATACTATAACACCACGATGAACCCATCATTCAAATAAATTTTTTTCTGCATATTATTTATTTGGAGCTGGAGAGTTGGCTTAGCAGTTAAGAACCCTTGTTGCCTTTGCAGAGGACCAGGGTTTGAGCATCCACATGGAGGCTCTTTATAATTCCTTGTTCTGACCTTCAGCAGGCACCTGGCAAATACATGGTGCATTTACGTGCATGCAAGCAAAACAACTCATACAGATTGTAAGGAAAAGTTACCAGCTCAGGACCAAGACCAAGTTCTCAGCACGAAGGAGATTTATTAGCTCCAGAGGACAGGGAATAAGAGACAAGGACAAGAGACAGAGGAGGACGTCTCCAAGAAGAGGGGTGGGTGTGGGGGGACAAGGGAGAAGGGGGAGGGGTATTTGTCCCCAGGGACAGAGGATTGCCTCTGGATAGAGAGAAGACAGACATGGCCCATAAGAAAATGGCTCAGCGCGTAAGAGCACCCGACTGCTCTTCCGAAGGTGATAAGTTCAAATCCCAGCAACCACATGGTGGCTCACAACCATCCTTAATGAGATCTGGCGCCCTCTTCTGGAATGCCTGAAGACAGCTACAGTGTACTTACATATAATAAATAAAATAAATCTTTAAAAAAAAAAAAAAAAAAAGAAAATGGTGGTTCATAAAGGTAAAAAGACAAGCCTTGTTTTAGGATGAAGTGTTTAATTTTAATTTGGCATGTAAATTAGGAGCCAAAGGAGGCTTCTGATTGCTGGTATTAAATACTTTGATAACTGGACCTTGGTAGTCAGCGTCAGGAAGAGGAAGCGGCCAAATAAGGGAATAGACCTTGCTGGCTGGCTTTAGGATGTAATCTAATGGCTTTTTAGCAAGGCAGAGGGAATGGGGAAGAAGGGCAAGGCCTGCCAGAGCCGAGCTTACCAAACTCACCTGGCCAGAGTCCATTCACATATACAATTAAAATAAATCTAAATAATTAAAACCAATATATCATGGGTTCATTGTGTTCTCTCTCTCTCTCTCTTGTGTTCTCTCTCTCTGTGTCTGTCTTGTGTTCTCTCTCTCTTACACACACACACCCTTTTATACTTCAGAATGTCCTCGGCTATTCCTTCTGATCCTCCTGCCCCTGCCTCCTGAACGCCAGGATCACAGACAAATGTAACCACATGTCACCCCTGTGGCGCTGTGGATGTACCCATGGTTGGTGCACGCAAGACAGATGTCTCTCCTCATTTTACCTTTTACTTTTTTCTCCTTTGTCTGTCCTGTCCCCTATTTTTGAGGACATTTAGGGGGGAGTACAAGTATCCCAACCCGGCTGTCACACACCCACACTGCAAACATGCAATTCAATGGATCTGAGCACATTTGTCCGGCTCTGTGACTGTCGTCACATAACCACTCTGACACCTTCCTCACCTCCAGTTTGTTTCTTTTTCATTTCCCAGAGACCACAGATCTGCCTTCTGCCCGGTAGCTCTGTCTTCCCTAGAACTCACATACAAGGGGGACCATAGACTGTGAACTCTTTGGGACGTAGCTTCTTCAAGTCAGTGCACACCTTTCCACACTCCTCTCTACTTTCCATTATGGTTTTGTTTGTTTGTTTTTTGAAAGCCTACTTTTGTCTTGGTTTCTCTCTCTAGATTTTTGAGACTAGGTCTTTCTATATAGCCGAGGCTGGCCTCCAATTTATAATTCCCCTGCCCCATTGCTGAGATTGCAGGAGTGAACCACCAGGCTTGGCTAGAGACTTCTCCTTCGCGCTTTCCGCTATATATGCACTTTCCTTGCAACCAAGCTCTGATCTTTCTAATCACCCTAGGTCTTGTGGGCCTTTGATTACTGAGTCCACACCCACAGCTGATCCTAAGTGGGACCCACTTGCCCCAACCCATAGGAGCCTGAGATGTGTCACACTCTGGTGGCGGGTAGCAAGCAGAAATGAGGCGAGTGGGGTGGGAGGCGAGGTGGGACTCAGAACTGTCAGCCTGGGAGGAAATAAGCACAAAACAAATGGGAGAATAAAGTCAGTTTACTGAATGCATGGCTCCACTCCACGCAGGGTGGGCAGAGGCCTAAACAGAGGGCCTCAGCATTGGGAGCCCAGGCTGCTGGGCTGAGGGGCAGCAGCAGGGCAGCACATGGGGGACTCAGCTGTTTTGCCTGTGCTGGCTGGGATGGTCCCTGTAGCTGCCCACAGATGCTCAAGCCAGACCCCCAGAAGGAGTGGCACGGGTGAAAATGGTAACTGCAAACACATTGGCTTCAGTTTCAATAAAGAGGAGGGAAGAAGGGAGGCAGAGGGGGACACAGAAGGGGCTTCTGAGTGGAGAGGTCTCTGCTGAACTCCACGACCAGCTAGATGACCCGGCCTGGGTAAACGTTGCTTGCATTCCCATCTCCCGACTCGGAACCTAGAAAGCAAGACCATCTCTCAGGCTGCAGGGCCACAGCAGCTGGGCGTGGCACCACTGCCACTCCTTGTCCCACTCTGGCCTGGAACAGTGTGGGGGAACAGGTACTTTAATCTGGGGCTGGGGACTGCCTGCACTAGGGCTCCAGCTGGGCCGGGGGCAGCCAGACTGCAGGCTGCTCTAGGAATCTGTTTCAGATGCCGGTCTGGTGATAAAGTTTGCAGGCTGAATGGTTGGTAGAGCCCTCGTCTTCTCCCAGAGTGAGTCAACCCTGCTGCATGGTGGGTGGTGACAGAGAGCAGGGCACTGGGGTGGCAGAAGGGTCCGAGCACAACAGACGGGACAGGAGAAGGTTCTCCTTATTTTCGGAGGAACTCTTATTCTCCTTGCTCCTTTTTGTCTTGGTTTGAGGGAGCAGTCACAGACTATGTAGAAACACTTTATCACAGTAGAATAAATAATGTGCGGGGAACCGGAGCAAACGACACCTGGCCGTTCACACCCAGACCCTCTCAGCTCTGTTTCTGTTCTCAAGGACGCCCCGGCCACTCCAGCTTTCTCACCCCCTCGCCCACAGAGCACTTTCCTCGAAGGCTGGGAGCATCCTGGAGTTGGCCCTCCTGCTCGCCTGGGTTCACCCCACACCTGCACGCATCGTGAGCCCTCTTTCTTAGTCTTGGCTCTGGTGCTGGTCATCTGGGCCAGCTGGGAAGCAGCTGTCAGAGAAGCTGTGTCAGGAGCCCTGTCACAGGTTGGCTCACACATCTAAGGATCTGCCTGAGACACCCTCTCCTACTGACGGGGGTCTTCTGTTCAGGGAGCGGTGCCCAGTGAGATGGCTGGCTTGGGCACCACAGGGCCACAGACAGCTTAGCACCCTTTGTGCCACCCCCTGTGCCCTGACGGTTTGTCCTTTACTTCTGTGTTTACCTGGACTGAACTGGGATGGCAGGTCACAGCTGTGACTCGGTGCTGGCAGGCCATATTAACTAAATGCTGCCAAGCAGGTGAGTCATGACAGGTTGGAGGGACCGAAGAGGAAGAATGTGGCAGGGGGGTGGGGTGGGGTTGCCTTTTCCAGCTCTACTTCTGATACCTGACTTCTGTCTTGATAGTGGCTTTGGCAGAAAGAGAAGGTAAGGGCTGCCAGTGGTCAATCATTGAGGTCAGTGTGTTAGTTCCTCTTGTCCTGGGTTCGGTACAGCCTGGATTGACTCTCTCCTCCCTACCAGTTATCTGGGAAGTGTAGGCTGGGGGCAGGTAGAAGGAACCTGGCCTGTATTTCCAGGAAAGAACCTGCTGCCCTACTGCCTGTGAATAGTCGATTCTGGAGCTGGGCCAGCTCCCAACTGAGACAGCAAATGAGTTGCAGACAGTCAGAGGGACCATCTGTGTGGGAGCGACAGAGAGGAGAGGGAAATGAATACCCTTCCTTCTCTGTGGAGATTTCTCTTTTTCTCTTCCTTCCTTCCTTCCTTCCTTCCTTCCTTCCTTCCTTCCTTCCTTCCTTCCTTCCTTCCTTTCTCTCTTGGTGGTGGTGGTGGTGGTGGTGGTGGTGGTGGTGGTGGTGGTGGTGGTGGAGTCAAATGCTTCACTATACAGTGCAGCCTGGGATGGAACTCACCACAGTCTGCTTAGGCCACCACGCTGCCAGCCTAGATTCCTTTCTAAGCATTCCCTGGGGGTGCTCTTACACTCCCCCAGGGAGAGCAGCCTCCTGTGACAGCAGGTTTAGAAGCCAAGGTTGCCCTTCCCGTCTTGAACCTGTGCTTTGACCCCAGTCTTGGGGAGCCCCCGCGGGCTGCCGGATACAGCGGTCGCACGGAGCACTAGGGGGCGCCCCTGCCCAGCCGAACGCTCTCGGACGCGCCCGGCGCCGCAGGTTCCGAACCGGGTAGCGTTGTGGGCATCTTGGAGGCGGGGCGGGGCCCGGGAGACAGGACCCTCTGAAGGTCTCCCAGTTGGGGACCAAACCCTGCTGCCTGTCATGTCTCTGTAGGATCAGCAGGCTCTCGCCGAAGCCACGCTGAGAACCCGAGCGCGGACGCTTGGCCGAGGTGCGGTCCCTGAGAGGTGGTGTGTGCAGGCAGCGACACAATGGTCTTTTAGACACCTTACCGCCGCCTTCCTGGGCTGCACCCATGCGGCAAGGCTGGGTTCTGAGCACCCAGGTGGCAGCCCTGAGATCTCGCTCAGTTGGTCTGGACCTCTCATCACGTAGGGATTGGGGCTCCAGCAGCTCCTTTTGTATGAAGAAGGGCCTTCCCCATCTCTGAGCACCGCGAGCCTGGCTCCCTAGGACTGCGTGCCCTGAATAGAAAACTGGTTTTCCTAGGGATGCAGTCTTGGCCCCACCCTAGGGAGCTCTGGACTGGTGCAGTGTCTCTTCTGGTCAGGTATTTATTTGTGTGTGTGTGTGGGGGGGGGGGGTAGGGGAGGGGTCCACAAAGCATCCCTGCAATGGGCTGCATCAACCCTGCCTGTGGGCTGTGCATGAAAGACACATTCCAGAGCCCCACCCCACCGCTGGAGTGGAGTCTGTGGGAGGGCCCAGGATTCTGTGTTTAGGGTAAGTTCTCGAGATTGTGGATGCCAGCGTGGGAATCACTCTCCTAAAGCTCTCAGGGAATGGCAGGCTTTTGTAAATTGTCTCCTTGAAGAACCCAGAGAGACCCGGTTGTCACATCCCTCCAATTCCCTGCGACACTTATTCTCTCTGTGGATAGAGTCTTCCTTAAGGCCTGCCTCTGAGCCCTCGGCTTTAATTAGGCTCATCTTCTCCAGGGGGAATTTCTATGGAATAAGAAACCCGTCTGAAGGAGGCTGGAGACCTGTTGGCTTTGTTCAACCTCTGAATCCAACAGACCCACTTGATGTGCTTAATGTCATCAAAATCCAATCAAAACGCTTGCTTGTCAAAGGAACGCTCTCTTTGGTAATGGCTAACCAGCCTGCTTTTAGGATCCGGGAAGGAAAAATCCCACGCAGGATCCTGGCAGGAAAAACAAACAAAACAAAACAAAAAACCCAACCAACCCTCCATCACAGGCTGGACGCCAGAGGACCTAACAAGGAAAGCACTCTCTTCCGCCTAGTTGACCCTTTCCCTTGGTTTCAGGATGAATTAAAAAAATCTTATCTGCTCTACATCCAGCCGTCTTGATTGATTTTCAGCTAAGCCTAACGTTTCCCAAGCTTGGTGGGGTTATTTTTGCCTCTGGGTGGTGGTCATAACTTCCTTCCAGGGTATTAGGTTCAACTCAGGGGCAGAAAAGAAGCAACCTAGCAGACAGCCTTAGAGGGGGCAGGACAGGATGCACCCCAAACCTACTTTCATTTTCTTCCGGTCTGGGTTGTGGGTAATTTCTTGACAACTGTGAGAGAGAAGACAGTGAGACATGAATTGTTTTTACAATGCAGCTGTGAACAGATGTGTACCTCCCTGGCCTCGGAATGTCCTAGAACTCCTGTGATTCGCCAAGGTGTTGAGGATCAGGGCTGCTTTTCTGCACCAGTGGAGATCAGCTTGTCCCAAGGACAGTGCAGTGATAACCCGGGTCACCTTTGCTGCTTGGGGCTTCTATATTTGGCAGTGTGAACAGACTCGCTTCCTTTCAGCAATTGATCTGAATAGCAGAATCCCTTTCTGATGGTCCTGGCACAATTTGCAGGCTGCGGGGAGGGAGGCTGTGCTAATTGGCCACTTGCCTCGCCACTGGCTTTTAAACAATTGCTTGTATTCTCTGCTCGGCAGGAAGCTGCCGATCCATCCAGGCCCTGGGCTCTCTTTGTTCTGACTTTATGGCATTTTATGCCACAATAAGAAATGCTGTGGACTCCATGGGAGCCATTGTGCCAGGCTGCAAGGATGTGGGCCCTGTGGCAGAGGGCTTGGTGCTATTTCCCTGGGAAGAACAGGGACTTTGTGACAGGCTAAAGACAAAACAGGGGGTGCTGGACAATGTCACTGGTCACCTCCCTGGCCTGGGTGGAGGTACTTCTTGTCCACAGGCTCTTTTCTGTGCCTAAGGGAGGCGCAGGGGAAGGATGGGGTAGAATGGAGGGTCTTGGTAACCTGTGGATTATCCATCAGATATTCTCTACTAACTTCTGATGCCAATGCTCTGGGCTGCCGGGGCAGCCTCACTCTGCCCTGAGATTCTGTGGCAGGTGCTCATAGATACACACAGACAGTCATTTGAGCAGCCCTCCCATGTCACTAGGTGTCCCTGCCCCGACCAGCATAGATCCTTTCCTAACCGTGGAAGGGTCAAACCTGAGCTCTCCACGTTTGCGTAGATTTGACTCCTTGAGGCAAGCGTCTGTGTTGTAGAAATAGTCGTAAATGGGGATGGTCTACAGGAATGGACAGACCTGTGGCACCCTAACTGCCTCTGAGGCCAGCCAGTGTGCTCCCTGACCTCTGGTACCACCACCCTGGCAGAGGACAAAGGGAGGGCACTCTCTCCTGAAGACACCAGAGACAAGAATCAGACCAGGAGGAAGGCCATGATGGAGGTCTGGGGGAGCTGACTCGTATGGAGTGTCCTGTGTGGATGTGAAAGGGAAATTTAACTTCACCATCCAAACCAGACTGTGTCCATCAGACTACAGGGTGAGCTAGGCTGCATGAACCAAGGCTGCTGGGGTCCTGTGGTCCCTGGAGATGTTCTTGGCATAGACACCTGAGGAAGGGTCAGCTTTCTGGTGGGCACACAGAATAACATCAATGCTTCCTTCAGCCTGTCCTTTGTGTGTGTGCACACACACCCACACAATACATATGCGTGAGCACACACACACACACACACACACACACACACACACACACACACACACACACGCGAGCACTTAAGCACACAGCAGGGGAGGGAGGATGAGAATATTATCACCCATGCTCTCTGCTGGGCCTCTTATCTCTTTATGTCACACAGCTGGTTTCTTCCAGTCTGCCTTCCAGGTGTCTCCTGCACTTATCACTCAAATACCAGGATGTCAGGCCCAGGCTGGAAACTGTCCAGTAACCTCCAGAGCCACCACTCAGCCTTTCAGCCCTGCACTCTGCCTACACCTCAGGCTCACTTCCTGCCAGCCCCTGCCACACAGCTTCTTGACATCCTCTGACCACGCAGGTTCCCATATCTCCACGCTGTGTCTTCTGAGTGGGGTCTACCTTCCCAGCCCACCCACCCCAGTCTCTCTGCCATGATCTTTGAGATTCAGGCTAAGCATCTTTGCATTTCAGCTGACAAAAGCCATGGCAGCAACATTGCCAAAGCAGGAGGGACTGAGGGCAAAGGGCACACCCTGTGAGGTCAAAGGTCAGGCTTTCTCAGCAGCAGAACGGGAGATCCTGGCTGGAGATCTGACCTGGAGAAGTGTGTAGAAGTGGGACGAGAATTCCTCATCTATCTCCTCATCCACTTCAGTCTTCTATCACAACACAGACAAGTTTGTCCCTTGGTCACTCATGAGCATTCTCAATTATTATAAAATGTGTTTTATTTTTAAGTGTGTGTGTGTGTGTGCATATGAATGCAGGTGCCCTTGGAAGCCAGAAGAGGGTGTCAGATCTCCTGGGAATGGAATAACAGGTGACTGTGAGCTACTCAAAGTGGATGCCAATAACCAAATTTAGTCCTCTGCAAGAGTATTACTCCATCTTAATGGCTGTGCCGTCTCTCCAGCCCCATGTGCTCTCTCTGTAGACACTGAGCCCCTTAGAGCCAGCATTTGTCTTCATTATTTCTGTATTCCCAGGATATAATTTAGAACTTGGCACACAGTAGGTTCAAGAGATAAATGAGTATACCTTTAATTCCCTCTACAAATGTGTACTGTCCTTTCTCTAGAATGACACTCAAGACTTGCTACCAGAAAGAAATAGATTCTGATTCAGGAATTCCTTGGACTGTGAAGCCCAACTGAGCATTTATTACATCCCAGACACTTTCCGGGCACCTGAGACCCATGGTTCCATGCCCAAGTTGATAAAGAATAACCACACACCTCACTGTAGCTTTCTTTGGCACCCAATGTTCCTGGAATATATAGTGCCCAGTGCATGGCTTGCAGTCAGACATGGGTAACCCTGTGTCTAAATGAGAGACAAGTTTAGAAAGCCTGGTTTTTATCTTCAAACAGCACAGAAACTGTCTGTTGCCAGGAGCACAGGAAGCCCAGCAAGGCCCAGCTACAGAAGATGTGGTATTGATTTCACAGTCTCTGTGTTCACTGGACCTGTGGGTTCTCCAGATATTATTATTCTTATTTTGTTTTTACTGTTAAGGCCTAGGTAACTGTTACCTGGCCAGCCTGCAAGTTTTACTATTATCAGGAAACTTTCTCCTATGTTTCTGTTGCTACTAGGAAACTTTCTTATGCCCAAGTTGATTACATATTCTGTTATGTTCTGTGCCCTTGGAAACCAATCACGATAGAAGTCAGAACTGCCTTGTATAGTTACCCACAATAAGCTTGGACCCCAACCAACTATCCAGTAGCACTTCCTGTACCTGTGTATGAGCTTTTATGGTATTTGATTTTATAAGTTACTCCTGGGATGGACCCCCAACATAAGAGAGACACCGCACCAATGTAAGAAACTATCTGGAATAAATAAGACTTCAGTTCTGAGTAGTGGCTGAGTAGAGTTTAAGTTCCTAAGACCTCCCTGGAAACTGACATCCTACTTGGCAGAAAGAGACATGTATGTGGGTAACTGACATCCTGGTTGGCAAGTTAAGACATGAATGTTAGACAAGGCAAGTCCCCTGCCGTAGTTGAATACCCCAACCAATGGGGGCAGAATAAGTGTACAACAAAGACATGTTCCTAAGGAAGTCCCCTATCCCTAAATCCTGATTGGTGGAATAATTTGGCCCAGATATTGGTGGATTTTAGGCTTAAAAGCCCTGTTGGATCTTAACGTAGCTCCTGAGTCTGGATTGTGGCCCTGACCAGCCAGTCCTGGGCCTGTGCTTCACAAACGATCCATCTCTGGCTGAGGTCGGTGTTCATGTGGTTTGTGAGGCGACTCCTGGACCCCAACATTATATAGATAAATGGATTTTGTCTCTCAAGTACAGGGGAATGCCAGGGCCAGGAAGTGGGTGGGTTGGTGAGCAGGGCGGGGCAGGGGGAGGGTATAGGGGACTTTCGGGATAGCATTTGAAATGTAAATGAAGAAAATATCTAATAAAAGATTTATAAAAACAAACTCAAACACTTAGGGTGTTAATGAGGCTCACCATGGTGTGTCTGTGAGCAAGGAAGACCCATCCTGAATGGGAATAGAGCCATCCCACGGGCTGTTGTCCAGGACTTAACTAAAGAGTAAAAGAAATCAGTCATGGTGACACATACCTTTACTCCCAGAACTTAGAGAGGGGGAAGCAGGCAGATCTCTGAGGTCATAAGCCAGCCTGCTTGGTCTACATATTGAGTTCCAGGCCAGGTGGGGATACACAGAAAGCTCTTGCCTCAAAAAACCAAACAACAACACAACATCAAGAGAGAAAAGCACCCATTCATCTCTCTATGATTTCATCTATGATTTCATCTCTCTATGCTCTCTAGTCTGCTGAGATGTGAGTGGGTTTTCTCATGATCCTGCCGCCTCAGACAAGCTGGGCTCACCACCACGTGCTTCCTGCTATGTTGGATATATGTCCCCTCGAACTATGCACCAAAATAAATCCTTCCTTCAGTTGCCGTCTGTCTATCTGTCTGTCTGTCTGCCTTCCTGTCTGTCTGTCTGTCTGTCTGTCTTTTTTCTAGGTATTTTATCACACTGATAGGAAAGTGATCTATCACCTCTGGGACAGCACAGTGCATGCTGCGTTGAGGAAGTGACAGTCTCTACCCTGGAGAGCCTGTGTCACAGGGCCTCATCATGATACAAGCAAGAAGCCTGCTATGGAGAACTTCTCCAGTCCTACTGGCAAAGGAGTGAGGTGTCTCTTCTGATTCAGTCCATTCCCTTTGCCAAAGGCTACCTACTCCAGTTCTGGGAATCCCGACACAAAATCCAGAAGCCAGTGGATTGGACACTCTACTGGCTTCCTGCTTTCGTGTGGATGTTTCTTTTTTTAAAAGATTGAGGGCTGGAGAGATGGCTCAGAGGTTGAGAGCACTGATTGCTCTTCCAGAGGTCCTGAGTTCAATTCCCAGCAACCACATGGTGGCTCACAACCATCTGTAATGAGATCTGACACCCTTTTCTGGTGTGTCTGAAGACAGCTACAGTGTACTTACATATAATAAATAAATAAATAAATAAATAAATCTTAAAAAAAAAGATTGAATTGTGTGTGTGTGTGTGTGTGTGTGTGTGTGTGTGTGTGTGTGTCAGTGTAGTGACTAGGAAGGCCAGAGGAGGGTGTTGGTCTCCTAGCGCTGGAGTTAGGCTGTTGTGAACCCCCTAATGTGGGACTCCTGTAGGAGCAACACGACTCTTAACTGCTGAGCTGTCTCTCCAGCCCCCGTGGAAGCCTCTTCACTGACTATTTATAACCAGTTACTGCTTCATGCTTGGAGTGGGTGAGATGTGTTTCAAGGTTTCCCAAGTTAAATGTGAGCTGGTTAAGTGTGAGAAACTGGTCCCTTCCGCTCTGGCTCCCAGCTTGCCTCTGACACAGCTTTAGTCCTCATTCAGAATGATTTGCCAGAAGTTTCCTGAGATGCAATGCTGTAGGGCCTGGATTTCCACCCATGAGACCGTACTGTCTGGTCTGTGCATGTTTGTTTTGTGGCCTCACTGGTAGACGTTGCTTCTGTTTGCTGGCCATCTGTGACCCATATCAATCCAGATGCTTTGAAGTTCAATGTGTAATAAAAAAGTTCTTTAAAAGATACGGGATTATGAAAATGAAGTCACAGAAATGTTAACAAAGGATCATTTCCTGTTTCCGGTCCTTTTCCTTTTCCTTTTTTTTTTTTTTTTTGAATATTTCTATGAAGAATTTATGTCACCATTAAAACCATGGGAGGTTATGGAAGGGCAGGCCTGGGTCACAGAGAGGGTGAGATTCCTCCAAAGACAGGTTGGCAGAAACCCAGCCTGGTTTTTTTTTTTTTTTAATTGAACACTCCGGGTCTAAGGAAAAAAAAAAAATAACTCAGGAAAAAGTTGAAATGGGCCTACAATTCCTGTGACCAATGGAAGATGCTAAATTCAGCATTTTCTCTTTTAGAGACAGAGTCTCACATCCTAGGCCAGCCTTGAAATTGCAGTGGAACCTGAGAATGACATTGAACCTCTGATCCCCCTGCCTCTGTCTCCTAAATGCTGGAATATGTCTCTGGCTCTGGCTTGGGTGGTTCTAGGGATCAAACCCATAGTTTCATGCCTATTAGACAAGCACTTTATCAACAGAGCTGCATCCAATGTGAAATTGTGCTGTTCTGCTTTTGAAATAAGGTTTTACCATGTAGACCAGTCTGGCCATGAACTCAGAGTTCCATCTGCCTCTGTGTCCACAGAGTAGGGATTAAGGGCCCCGAATCCAGTGCTTTTAATAGAATGGTTCCATGCAGCTCACAATGGCCCATGGAGCTGCACTTGTATAAAGAGGGTCAAGCATGGCTGCCTACGAGCTCCAGCCTACGGGTGGTGATGGTGATGGGAAATGTCTGCAGTCCACTTGAGGAGGAGGAGGAAGAGGAGGAAAACAGAGAAGGGAGGAAGAGAAGGATAAAGAACAAAGCAAGGAGAAAGAGGGGTTCAGGGCTGGGATGCAAGTGACAGAGATTGTTTCCAGCACCACCAGGGGCTTGACCACAGCCATACTGGCTCCTCCTCCTGCCATACCCCAGCATGAGCAGAGATCAGGAGCAAAGCCTTGTGGGGCATCCTGGGAGTCTCAACACTGGCAGTGCAGTCAGCCGCTGGCATGACCGGGCTCCTTCCCTCTCCTCACAGAGTTCTTGCCTCTTGTGGCCATAGTCGGCCATTTGATGAAGTAAGAAATCCCCAAGGGCAGAGGTGATGGGACTTCACTTGCTTAAGTCCAACTATCCCTTTATCCTGTGTGATTCCTTTTGGCTCCACTCTCTTGTTAAAGGATAGCCATTCCAGTGCATACAAGGTCACTTGCCAAACGGGGGCCACCATCAATGCCTTTACTTCTCAGCCTAACTTCAGGCTTCAGCGATGGACACACAGGGACACACACACACACACACAGGGACACACACACACAGGGACACACACACACTCACTATACCCTACTGTCCAAAACACATTGGCAGAGCTGATATCTCAGAGTGTGACGCTCACAAGCTCTCCAGTGTAATGCCCTGCCTCTGCACAGCTGCACAGCTTCTGTGTGCTTGAGCACACATACACACTCACAGAACATACACTTAACAATAGTGTTCTTGCACACCTCTATTGGGGCAGGGGGCAGGTTGCCCTAGAGACTCCTTCACTGACATGACCACTGACCACTTACTAGCTATTTGCATTTGACACTTAGGAGTCATGTGATTATAACTGCCTTCAGTCAGAGGTCACTGCACATACACTTACTGGCTACTAAATCTTAGACTTAACAGACAGAGTGTCAATCCCAGTTCTCATCAGGTGACCATAAGGACTTCAAGAGATGCATGTCTAGGAAACACCACATGCATCACGTGGTGTCCTCAGCTGTGCCGCTCGCTCCTCCTGGGCCGGGGCCGGGGCCGGGGCCGGGGCCGGGGCCGGGACTTACCCTCTCTCTGGAAGCCCGCCTGTAGTTGAGTGTCATAAGCTCCGCGAACCTCTGCTCATACAGGTGCAGCAGCAGCACCAGGTACAAGCTCGAGTTCATCAGCTCACTCTGTGCCTGCACGTGGAAGAGAAAGTCCAGAAGTCATCTCCAAAATAGTCACGCGCTCAGCCACGGGGGGGGGGGGGGGGGGGGGGGGGGGGGGGGGGGGGGTGTGTGGAAGGTAGTAAGTGTGGAGGAAGCAAGAAGGAGGTGGGTGGAGGGAGAGCCCAAGTCCAGAGGAAGATCTGCCTCCAGGAACCACGGGACCAAGTTGGAGGAGGCCCAGGGTGGCAGAGCACAGCACCTCCTGCAGTTCTCTGCCACCCATGGGGGGAGGCTCTGAAAGTTCCATTTGCCAGGCTGATTCCTATCCCACACTGAACCCTGTGCTGTGGGTTGCACAGGGCGGGAAGCCTCAGTGCTTGCTGTTGGGACCTGACTTCCCGGTCACAGAATAAACCCTGGTCACAAACAGCTACAGCAGGGGTCAATCTGAGGTTGGTTGAGTGCAACCTTGGTGGGAGATGTTTTTGATGGCAGGTGGCAGGAGGGTGTTAATGACAGAAGGGTGTGTGTATTCATGTGTGTGTTCAAGCGTGTGTGTGTGTGTGTGTGTGTGTGTGTGTGTGAGAGAGAGAGAGAGAGAGAGAGAGAGAGAGAGAGAGAGAGAAAGAGAGAGAGACAAAATTCTCTCCTGGCTGGTGTGGCTAGTATATGCTGATAGGTGTTCGTTTTGCATTTTTAAAAAAGGTATTTACTCCTTGAGTATTTTATACATGCATAGAATATATTTTGCTCATATCCACCCCCAGTATCCTACTAACCTTCTCACCCCCTTCCCAACTTTATGTTCCTTCCTTATTTCTTATCTTTTACAACCCAGAGTCCAAGTAGCTCTACTTGGATGTGTGATGTGCACAGATGTGCGCTGGAGCACAGGCACGGGACTCCTCCCAAGGACCACAGTCCTGGATCAGTGATCAACTTCCAATAAGTCCTGATAGGGGTGGGGCCTGATGAGTCTTTCCCCGACCCTTACCAGTATTTTGAATTTTCACAAACCTTGTGCACAGGCTGGGAAGATGGTGAGGTGGGGAATCAGATTAGGCAGAAATAGTTTGGACATTATGTTTTCTCCTCTCTACTGTCTTTCTCTCTGTGTGTCTGTCTCTCTATCTCTGTGTGTAGTGTGTGTGCAATGGGTGTACGTGTGCCTGTGTGTGTAACTGCTGGTGTCTTGGACAGGAAAGCTCTCAGAAGACACACTTTACAACCCTGCCACATGGGTGTGCTTAATTTTCCTAGACCTTCCTTTGCTGAGAGAACAGGCTCCGGACCTTAGTTTGGTATAGTTCTTCATGGACTTATGGACGACCTTACCTCACCTACGGCCCCTCCCGGCTGCCTGTCTAGTCCTGTTTGCCTTCCTAGAGAGGGGAACCTCTCTAGGGTCTCTGCTGGCTCTGGGGACCCTGGGAACTTTGCTCGGCCTTTCTTTAATCTGTTGTTTTCATGCATATATTCTGTATATCGCTTGTCTCTTGGCCTGGCATTGTCTATAACTTTGTTAGAGTTCTCAGTGGTGTCATTTCTTGTGGGAGCCTTCCTGCGAGAGCCTCATTTGTCCTAGGATTTACTCTCTGGCTCTTAAATACTTGTCTCTGTTTTATACTCTGTATCTTGTACTTGCAAATGCTTCTGCCATTTGTAGGCAAGTGGGTTGTGTTTTCTTCTTCCTGACACTTGAAGCAGAAGCTGCCATTCGAGGGCTGGACATCTGGCCTGTGGCTCTGTGTAGTTCCACGGCTGTGCTCCAGGGCCCTTCCCAACTCATCTCTCCCAGGAGCACTAGTAAGGACTCCCCTCTGCAAGGGGAGGAGGGGGATGGGACACCCTATCATCCCCATCCATTCTCCCACCAAATCCCATGGGTGGTGGTGGTCCAGGATAGGCCAGCCTGTGCTCGGGGAGCCACTCAGCCACAGGGGGAACAAAAATCCTCTGCTGGGGTCAGGACCTTTTACAGCATCCTTGGGAAGGGTCAGAACTATTGACAGTACCCAAGTTAGCAAAGCATAGACTCCACAGGGTGGCCTCTTCGGGCAGCTCGTCTTCTTCCTGAAGTCGCAGAGCTGCTTTGCTGGCTGTCCCTCTGTTCCCGGTTGGTCAAGGGCAGCTCAGGAAGCTGGAGCAGAATCCAAGTCTCCTAGGACCAAGTGGCTGCCCGGAAAGACTCAGAAGCCAAGCAAGGATCGATGTGCCCTTCCTTGTGTGTTTAGCTATCTCCGGTTCTTGGTGTGACAAGTGGCCTCAAGGTCACTGTGCAAGGCCTCTGTATTGTCTTTCAGGACTGAAACTCACTCTCTAGAAGACTTAGACTCCTATTTTTAGCCTTTGACTGGTCTGTGCACACACACACACACACACACACACACACACACGCCTGCGCACACATACATGAATGTGTGCTCTTCTGACTTCTACCTCAAACGGGCATCTTGCTTTTTTTATTAGCATTTTTCCATTTTACCCCTATCTACCTTCCAAAGCCACCTCTTCCAGGAAGCCTTTCTAATGTGCCAAATCTTACCCCTCTCTCTGCTAGAGGGTTTTCTCTCTTTGTTGGGGTCAGCTTTAGGGCTTTTGGAGCAGCCTCTGTGACAGGAGATGGACTGGTTGAGTTTGTCAAAGCATTCAGGAAAGTCATTTACTTTTTATGGCTCAATGAGGCCTGGAGGCACATAGATGGGAAAACACCCACTAATGTTTTCTGCAGATAATTTGAAAAATCACTTCTAGTAGATTGGCCTCTTCTCTGTTCTGAGGGAGGAAACCTGTCACTCAAGCCATAAATATCCTCTGTACAACACACTGCTGACTCGGGCTCTGCTGGCCAATCAGAGAGAAGCGTGTTAGCATGCGTCATCTACTGCAGCGGATCCATCCTAGGGTTCCTGGGAAGTGCGTTTTGGAGAGTTATTCACTGGTGCCACCCCGACCTGATCTGGGTCACTCTGCCTTTCATGTGGGGTTCCTTTAGTCACCGGCCTGCAGAACAGGGTGGGGCTGCTAGGGCGAGATGGCACAGGCACTGTGGACAGGACCTCTGAGAGCTTCTCTGTCTAGTATCCATTACCTTTCCCCCAGCTCCTCTCTCTTGGTTTCTTTAAAACTAATTACTGTACATGTGTGTATACAGGTGTGTGTGTGTGTGTGTGTGTGTGTGTGTGTGTGTGTGTGTGTATGTGTGTGTAAGGGCACGCAGATGTGTGTATGTCATGGAAGGCAAGTAGAGGTCAGAGGGAAACACTGTGGAGTCAGTTCCCTCCTTCCTGGGGTGGAACTGAGGCAGCTGGGCTGGAGATACATGCACCTTTATTAGAGGAGCCATGCAGCCTGCCTGTCCTTTAACAGTCATTGTGGTAAAGAGATGTGGCTCAGATGGAACGTGTCAGCATCCAGATCACACAGGGCCGAAGCTGACAGCCTGGATCTGTGTTTTATGAAACCTTAAGTGTGTTCCAGAGAAGCCCCAGGATCTAAAGGTGATTAGGGGCTTGCATATGTCTAAGGACATCTGTCCTTGGCTGAGATGAGGCAAAGTCAGGCCTGCCCTTCAGAGAAGTGACGAAGTGACGGCCAGAGGCCACCAAGATCCTCGAGTGCCAGAGCAAACGTTGCAGGGGTGCACCTCTGGGAGACAATGGGTGTGGTTCCTGAAGTGCTCTTGGGTGAGATGACGGCCCAGGGCCACTGACACCGTGACTTTAGGTAAACAATTTTAACTGTGCAGTGTGAGGGTGACTCCAATTCATAAAAGGAGACAGGTCACCTCTGTTCTGCCTGTTTCCTGCAGGCGTTATGTAAATTGAGCTAACACAGGTGGCCTTGATATTTTGCAAAACAAATATATCCTGCAGGAGGCCAGGACTAAAAGTGGGGTTTTGGGAACACTGTGCCTAAGGTCTGTGGACAACCCTTTTGCACCTGGACTCCTGGTGTCTGGCCCAGTGCCTGGGGCACAGTGTGTACTCAGTAAACATATGCACAGGTGAACCAAGTATAAAACCTTGGCTTTTCCACAGCCCTTTCTCTGACACTGTGCGAATACAACACCAACACACACACATACACACACACACACACACACACACACACTATGCAATTCTGCTCACTTGTTGGTCCTGGGTACTCTTTTATCTCAGCACTATGTGGGACACACAGTAGGTGTTGGCATCAGGACCTCCCAAACCTATGACATCACATAGGTGACAGTTTGACCTGCAGACCTGTTGCCAAGGCAACAGGCACATATTCCTAGAATCCACTTGGCTCACCTCCCACCTTTACCTGCGTTACATCATTTTCCATATAAATAAGGAGAACACCCCCCTTCTCCTCTCTTCTCTTTCTGCTGCCACTTTGTCTCTCCCTCCCAATAAAACCTCTTCCACATGGAACTGTCTTAGCCTAGTGTGCTGTTGAGACTTGACCTGCCATTCTAGCACATCAGTAGGTTCTCAATAAAAGCTTTGAAAGCTAACCTTTTATAGTAGGGATATTTTCCCACAATTGAAAATAAATGACACCTGTCTCCATCCCAGGCCAATGGAACTTCTGAAGTTACACCTGGGCATCAGCATTTGAACAGGGAGAGAGATTTGCTACTAAAAGGTTACAAACTGTCACCTGGGGTGTCAAACCATGGAGGATTTTTGCATGGTTTGGCTGTTGCTGTTGTCTATGTGAGCTACACAGGCTGTGTAGCTCATGCTGGTCTCAAATCTACTATGTAGCTGTCAAAATGTTTGCAGAAAAAATCCTGGATACAGGCTAATGACATGAGTTAAATTAAGTCCCCTCTACGTGAGACTTTTGGTTTAACAGTGATCTTATAGTTTCAAAATTATGTGCTTCACAATCATGGTTATTAATTTTGGGGCATATATATATATTTTTTTTTAATAGCCAATTTTTAAAAAAGATTTATTTATTTCATTTATATGAGTACACTGTAGCTGTCTTCAGACACACCAGAAGAGGGCATCAGATCCCATTACAGATGATTGTGAGCCACCATGTGGTTGCTGGGAATTGAACTCAGGACCTCTGGAAGAGCAGTCAGTGCTCTTAAATGCTGAGCCATCTCTCCAGCCCTGGCGGGAGGGATATTTTAAGGGAAGGTAGCTTTAAGTTAAAATGGTAATTCTGGATGAAATTTATGTGGCAAATATTTATTAACTGCTTATTTTATAATAAATATTACTGCCACTAGATCAGAACTATGTATTACGATACAAATCGAGGCACAAACGCAAACCACATATGCAATTTGAAAAATTACAGCAGCCATTGTTTTTTTAAAAGCCACTGTAATATGAACAAGGTGTTTTATTAACCCAGAATATCTAAAACGTCATTACAATGTATAATTATAGCTATATGTTGCTTAGGCCCAGAGACACATTCTGGGAAATGTGTTGCTAGGTGATTTAATTGTGTGACCGACCATCAGAGTGTTCTTATAGGAAGCCTAGATGGTTAGCCTGCTATACCTGGAGGCCTCGGGGTACAAAGCATACATACACACGTGCAAGTCCAGTGTTTGTGGAGAGGGTCTTAAGCTGCCTGCGGGGGGGGGGGAATACTCCAAAATTATCAATGCGACATTTATTGATTTGTCTTATTTATTTACTTCCTCACCCATTGGAGTGTGTGCCACAGGGCACAGAAGCAGGGTAGAGACAGCCTTTGGAAGCCAGTTCTCTCCTTCCACCAAGTGAACTCAGGTTGTCAGCCTTGTGCTGCAAGCACCTTTACCTAGTGAGACATCTCGCTGGCCCCAGAGTATGAATTTTATTTTATTTTATTTTTTGGAATTCATTCTTTCACAAACTCTCCATTTTGCTTCCAATTTTGAAGAAAACACCCCTGGGTACAGATTCCTAGGCTGGCAGGCTTTTAAAGTACTTCATTCCATTCTTACATGGTTCTTGAGACATAAGTCTTATCTTTGCATTTAAAGAATTTTATATTGACCTGTGTGTGTGTGTGTGTGTGTGTGTGTGTGTGTTTTGCCTGTGTCTGTGCATGTGCACTATATACATGAAGTGCCCGTGGTGGTCTGAAGAGTGAATGTGATCCCCTGGAGCTGGACAGTTAGGAGCCACCACAAGGTTACTGGGAACTGGACCTGGATCCTCTGAAGAGCAGAGTCAGCCCAAGGCTCTTCTGTGAAGCCAGCTACCCCTGCTGTGATGCCCATGTCAGAGGCTTGGTTCCCGGTTAGGAGGTGGTGAAGCCTTTAGGGAGGAGACCCAGGGGAGGTCCTTAGCTATCCGTGCTCTTGAAGGAGAACGCGGAGTACCTTCTCTCTCCCTCTGCTTCTTAGCTGCTCCATTACACTTCCGCACAGAGTGCGGCTCTCACCAGAGGCCCAGAGTAATGGGGCTCGACCTTAGACCTTAAGCTCCAGAACCAGGAGCCAAAACAGAGCTTTGGGTAACATTTCGGCTGTGAAGTTACCCAAAGTGGAAACCTTATCTGGGGAGTGAAGTGGAAATTTAAAGAGTTCTTTGGAGAGTCGGTTGGATGGTGTTTTGCTGGAGCAAACAGGGGAAGGAACATTGCGTCAAAGTGGACACAGGTGTGAAAGGCTAAGGCTAAGGCTAACTCATGAAGACATGTTTCACTGAAGCAGACAAGGGAGAGAGCATGTTCTGCTAAGGCAAGCATGTGAAAGGACTCGTAATGAAGGGTTCTTTGCTAACAACATGCATGTATTGGTCCACCTTACATTGCATAGTTGAGCTGCATTTGTTGGGACTCCACAGAGAGAAACACACCAAAAACACCTGATGGTGTGCCACAGTTTCTAGCCACTTCCGAGGATTCAGGTTGATTGGATGCACATGCAGAGGCAAGGCACGAGGAGGACACATGATGTTTGGAGGGTATAAATAGGACTCCACAGAGTGATAGAGACAGAGCTTGGCTTGCTGGCACAGCTAGCTGTCCAATGCTTGTGGGTCTTGAGTGCTGATCTTTGCTTCCCTGAGAGAGGCACAGCTGAGAACTTCTCCTGGTGTCTCTCTGGGTTCCTCCTGCTGACTCAAGCAGAGGCTGGGACCTGGCTGTCTCTGCTAGGTTGTGTCGCCACTGTTTCTAACCTGACTCTACTAAACTGGACTGCGGGTGTATCTGTGAAATGTTTGCGAGTGGATCGAGCTGCCACTGCCTGCTCACCTGTGAACTGAACTGCCGATTTCTAGACCACACAGACAGGAGTTGCTCCAAGGAACCTTTCTAAACAGGTCCACTTCTCTCATATCCTTTCTTTTCCCACTGCCTATGGTGGTGGTGGGCTACAAGGGAGGTTAAAGTGTTTAAGAACCATCATTAAAAATAAGGTTTGAAAAAAAATTGAAGTTACAGGGGAGAGGGCAGGATGGGGAAGTAAAGGACAGGTCAGGGTACACAGGGCTCTCTGCTACCTTCATGGCCAGCAAGGTGACTAGCCCCGGGAGGCCAGCAGAGTGACCAGCCCCGGGAGACAAGAAGCCAGTTCAGCTCAACACAGCTCCGTAGCCGGTGCGGCTTCAAACTTCCAGAGTCTGACCCAAGTGGTTTATTTTAGGCATATTTTAAGCACAGCACAATTTGGTGGAAACTTTTCTGCTGATAATTAACTCAATTCTGCGTGCACAATAAAGCGTATTTATCTCTCCCTGAGGGACAAAGTAAGCTAAGTACAGGTCAGCCTTGAATCCACTGAAATGTCCATAAGGATAGGATGGATCTATAGGTTGAGAAAGGCAAGGGTCTGGTGCGGAAAAGTCTCTAGTCACACCAGGCTAGAAACCACATCTGCTGCAGCCTTCTGCGTGAATGATGGGTACTACGCTCCTTCCCTTGAGGGAACAACCCTGTGTGCTCACACTGCAGGTTCCTCTGGTGCTTATCACAAACACAAAGACTTCTGGGATTCCTGCAAGGGCATGTGTGAATATGACCAAAGTACAGTCATGTGTGTATGGAAATGTTTCTTTCTGAATTTTTTTTATTTTATATGCATGAGTGTTTGCTTGTCTGTATACCCCAGGCACATCTGCTCTCTGTAGAGGCCAGAAGAGGGCATCAGATCTCCTAGGACCAGAGTTACAGATGGTGGTGAGCTGCTGTGTGGGTGCTGGGAATCCAACCTGGCTTCTCTTCCAGAGCTGCCAGTGTTCTTAACTGAGTCATATTTCCATCTCAAAATTGTTCCTTATGCTAAGTAAAAATACTAATAACTTGAAAATCCACAAGAAGCTGGGAAGCTAATCTAACCCTATTGTTTATAGGGTGTCTGGGAGGAAAGAGGCTTAGATAAGGACATCCAGACAAAGACCTGTGTCCATGTCCTGGTTGGAATTAAAAGTCAAGAACAGAACACAGATGCACACATGTGCACACACATGCATGCTATCTGTCCCCTTTCATGTGATACTTTCATATGATACTTCAGGAATCTGCCAGCAAGCAGGCTATGGCCAGATATGAGCCCTTGAACTTAAGAATGTGATCTACATAATAAGCTTTTTCTGTGTGTGTATGTGTTCGTGTGTACTCAGCATGGACAGCCACTACCCTGTTTATCCTCAACCTGTTTTCTTAATAAAGTTGCCTATCCTCACACATGTTGTTATAATATTGAAAAATGGATGAAGGAATGAAACACTATGACCAAAAGGCAAGATGAAGAGAAAAGGGTTTATTCGGTTTACATTTCCAGATCACAGTCCATCATAGAGGAAGTCGACAGGAACTCGCACCGGGCAGGAACCTGGAGGTAGGAGCTGGTTGGTGTAGAGGCTATGGAAGGTGCTGCTCACTGACTTGTTCATCGTGGCTTGCTCAGCCTCCTTTCTTATAGAACCCAGGACCACCAACCCAGAGATAATGTCACCCACAGTGATCTGGGGCCTCCCCATTTAATTACTGATTAAGAAAATGTCCCACAGCTGGATCTTATAGAGACATGTACTCAACAGAGGTTCCCTCCTTTCAGATAACTCAAGCTTGTGTCAAGTTGACATACTACTATCCAGGATGGGAAGTATAGATTTAATATAAAATTATATAACATTTTGCTTTTTTGTATCAAGTACTTGATTTAGTGTGTATTTATCACATACAACATGTATTGATTAGAATGAGCCACTTTCTCATTAGCCACGTGTGGCTTGTTGCTTCTCTTTTAGAGAGTGGAGTTCTAAATAAGAGATTGTTTGCCTGAGAATTAAGTGATTAACTTTTGCCTTGGGCATAAATCACCTTCCCACCCGAGGTTAATTAACTTTTTCACATTTTCAGCAATGTGATCCAAATGCCCCAGGAGAGTTTTCTCCACTTATCCCATTTCCCCAGATCCCTGGGTGTTAAAAAGCCCACAGTCAGCAAGCTTCATGCTTATTAGCCTTAGGTCATGCTGGTCCTCATTACCCAGGTTAGTTGATATTTAAGTTGGGGGACCATTTCCTCCAAGACCTTAAGTTTATTTTCTGTTGTTATTAAATAACTTCAGCAAATTTGAACATGGGCCCTGCCCAGACTTTCTTGATGTTTCTACGGGTTCAGTTGGCTATTCCACCTTCCCCCTTGTCTCCCTAATGGCAGGTGGATGTCAACCCAGGATGGCAAGACTTGTCAGTTCTCCAGTGTTCTGGTTTAGTGGCACACTTTCTCAAAGAAGTGAGCCAAACAGACTCGGATCCATATCACACTTGGGCTTCTCAAAATCCGTAGACCAGAGAGATCAAGTTGCTTTCTGCTCAAACTTTTAACCTACTTAGTTATTAAAGATTTGTTTTTTTAAATCTTTATGTATGAATATGTGTGTATATGTGTGTGCTTGCATGCCTTTGGTAACCACACATGCCAAAGGGTGCACTGGGTTCCCCTAGAACTGAAGTTACACTCATGAACCACGATATGGGTGCTGGGAACCCAACCAGATCCTTTTGAAGAGCAGTACGTGCTCCCAAACATTGAGCTCTCTCTCTCTAGATCCTCTGCCTACACTACCTCAGGAAGAAAGTAGCAGTGATGTGTCTTACCCGGGATTGCTGGTGCTTGTGGTAGAATTCGGTCATGTTGAAGTCATCCAAGTCGACCAGTAGGCCTTGCTTACACATCTCACAGGTCTTTACAGTGCCTAGATCTGCTCCTGGAATCAAGAGTAAGAATCATATGTAAGAAGGCAGATCAGAAGTTCTCTCAGCACACACACACACACACACACACACACACACACCTGAGTCTGTTTGTTCCAACACTTTGGACAGGTGCTATTTTGAGATTGAACTTGTGTCCAAGTTATGAATTTCAAGCTTCAATGGTTTTCATTTGAAGTCAGCCATCTTCTGGAGAAAATGACCTTGACCCTGAGTTCTGAACATCTTTTTCCCTCTGTGGTCATTTATTATTTGAGCTTGAGGCAGGTGAAGTCTCCATGACTTCTAAATAACAGATCTTGTTTCTATCTAAATATATAAACATAATGGTTCATAAAATTGAAATTGCTACATGGAAGTGAATCCTCTCTAACACAGGCCTTTGCAACAGGAGTGACTGTTGGCCTTATGGTCTCCCTCACCCCTTACAGATCTAACATAGTTCTGCAATAAATAAATTAGTACCAGATCCACAGCAATGGTTGACTACCGATTTACCTTTGCTCCTACCAGAGAAAAGGGAGCATGGGCCCAGGTGTGGATTCTAGTTCCAACAGTATCTGAGGCCAGCAGAAGCCTGAAGTCAGGCTCATTTGGGAAAAGGAGTAGAAGGCTCCCTGTGCTGCAGTACTTACGAAAACAAGACCAGTGCTCTGCTTCTCCAAGGCAGAGGCAGACACTACAGAACCATTGCTGTTCTATGGAAATGGGAGTGCCGCACAGTTCCCCCAGTAGAGTTGCAGAGCTCAGTTTCTGTGCCTTACTAGAAAATCTGTTACCTGCATCTATTTAGTGAGCAGGGCTTTGCAAGCTTATACCCCAGTTCTAGGTTTCTACTGTGGATACAAAGAAATAATAAATCATAAGGACTATTACAGGGCAGGGTGGAAAGTTCATCTCCCTTTTAATATTTTGTTTGCTTGTATTTTCTTTTCTTTCTTCTTCCTTTTCTTCCTCTTCTTCCTCTTCCTTCTTCCCCTTCTTCCCCTCTTCCTCCTCCTCCTCCTCCCCTTCTTCTTCTTCTTCTTCTTCTTCTTCTTCTTCTTCTTCTTCTTCTTCTTCTTCTTCTTCCTCTCTCTCTCTCTCTCTCTCTCTCTCTCTCTCTCTCTCTCTCTCTCTCTCTCTCTCTCTCTCTCTCTCTCTCTTCCCGACTGGACATTCGTGTGTCTTCCATTCTCATCCTGCTTTACATATTCAAGCACCAACAAAAGCATCATATTTAACTTGCTTTTTCCCTTTTTCTTTTTGGCCTGTGATGTTTAATTGGCTTGAATCTCTAGTAAAAGAAAGCCTTCTTTTGGCTGTCGTAGAATGCAGGTCCTTCAAGCAACATGGCCACATGGTCATCAGATCAGTTGTGCCTGCTTGGGAGAGTCTATCCGGACAGAGGGGGGGCTTGTGGTCTGTTGACAGCAGGCAGTGGGGAAGTCATCAGACAGAACCTCACGGAGTTTTCCAGCCATGTCTCCCAGCCATGTGTATGCAGTTTAGTCTTAGATCCTAATATATACAGGTTGGGGGAAGTGAATCAAAGAGGGATTCCACTTATGTGGCTATGAGTGAAGGCTTTGCAAGGTTCCTGCTTTGGGGTCACCTGCCATCCTGCCAGTAACCCCTCATTCATGCACTATGAGTGAGCCCAGTAAACTTACTGTTTCTCCAGGTTAGACTTCGGTGGAGTAATACTTTGGTTGTCGTTGTGATCTTATGAAGAGATGCATTGTTTGTATTCCCCAGGGAGGAAGAAGCTACAGCAATGGCAGTCATTAGCAATCCAGTCTTCTCCCTCCAACGTCCCCTTCCCCAGTTCGGATTGAGTTCTTTGCTTGTAGACATGGACTTAAGCATTTAAGGACTGATTCTCTATTTCTTGAGGAAGGGAAGATGCACCCATGGAAGGAGAGTGTCAGTTAGTATGTGTACTGGCTGGTTTTGTGTATCAACTTGACACAGCTGGAGTTATCACAGAGAAAGGAGCCTCCCTTGAGGAAATGCCTCCATGAGATCCAGCTGTAAGGCATTTTCTCAGTGATCAAGGGTGGGGGGGGGGTCCATTGTGGGTGGTGCCATCCCTGGGCTGGTAGTCCTTGGTTCTATAAGAAAGCAAGCTGAGCAAGCCAGTAAGTAACATCCCTCCATGACCTCTGCATCAGCTCCTGCTTCCTACCCTGCATGAGTTCCAATCCTGACATCCTTTGGTGATGAACAACAGTGTGGAAGTGTAAGCTAAATAAACCTTTTCCTCCCCAACTTGCTTCTTGGTCATTATGTTTTGTGCAGGAGTAGAAATCCTGACTAAAACAGTATGACTACTTCGATGACATGCTAAAGGCAGTCAGCTACAGTTCTGGGGGCAGGGTAATGCTCTAGATCTGCTATCTGGCCAGAGACAGACACATAAGGATAAGGATAAGGATAAGGATAAGGATAAGGATAAGGATAAGGATAAAGATAAGGATATGAAAGAGGAGAGAATCGGGGCCTGGCTGAGGAGTATCAATCCCAGGGAGGGTGGTCTGAAGGACATAGTGGGGGTTTCCTACTTGACCACCATAATGGAACTCTTGTCAGTTAACCTCCTCCAGCCTAGATAATCTAGCTGCTTCCTCATTATAAAAGGCAAAGAAAACCACTCTCTGCCAAGAACACGACAGCCAGCCTCCCATGTGTCTGTACTGAGGTTGTCACTTCCTAGGGGACTCGAGAAGGGGCTTCACACCCAGTTATGAGATGAGTCTGACAAAAGTGTCACATGGGAAGCTCTTTAATAGAGATCTAGAAAATCGGAGCGACACCCTTCTTACCCATCAGACAAACATGCAGAATTGCTTGCACTCTTTTTAAAGAAGGATTTTATTTATGAGAATGTGTATGCACACATGTGCACGAGTATCTGCAGGGGCCAGAAGGGGGCGGCAGATCCCCTGGAGCTGGAGTGACAGGAGGTTTTATAAGCTGCCTGATGTGGGTGCTGGGAACTGAACTTGGGTCCTCTGCAAGAATAGCAAGCACTCTTAACCCTGGAGTCACCTCCCCGGCTCCTGGTTGGAGTCTTATGTGACACCCCTCCTCACTGTGACCTCGGTAGGTGTCTGTGTGTTTTTGTTGGGGTCTCTCGTGATGGAGCAGCTCCTAACTGGACAGGGCTGCCCGCATGCTTGCTGAGGGTTTGCTGGAAATCCATGTTTTCTTCATCCCTCCTCGGAGGGAAGCTTTGTGCAAGCCTGATTCTCTCAGATTTAAGCGCGCGCGCGCGCGCGCGCGCGCACACACACACACACACACACACACACACACACACACACACGCGCGCACACACACACTCCATTTGTTTACCCTCCCATCATAGCATTTTTAGACAAGAATCCTGGGCCTGGCCACGTTTCTCTGACATTGAGCCTTTGATGAGGCTCCCGAGCCCACACTGTGACATCTCACATTAATTATATGCCGCTCCACGCTCGCTGCCACATGCTTGCGTCTCTCGTCCCCACCTACCTGATGTTATTTTCACTTTCAGCCACTTTTTCAGGCACTCTTGGTGAACAAACTGTAGACTTCCCACACAGCCGCAAGGCTCCAGGAGGGGGTTGGCTGGGGAACCCCCGGCTATCTGACAGATTCGACACAAGTCTCCCTCCTCCTCCGAGTCCTCCTCCAGGAGACTAAACAGAAAACAAGGCCCCATGACCAGGAGTCCCCATGTTTGTTGTTTCTACAAATACCATTTCCCAGGGTATTCATAGGAGAAGGAAGAAGGAACAATCTCCATTGCTGTCTGCCTGGGCTTCTGGGGCTTGCCTGCCATTCCTTCCGACTCTGTAAGGATTTCTCCAGATGAAGTTATTGATCCTTGCTTTGCACATTCTTATAATAGGCTCCGGTGCAGCCTTGGCTAAGTGTGAGCTCGGTGGGAGGGACCGGCACCTCTAATGGAGAAGTAAGGAGAGAGATGAGGCATGTAACTCAGTGGGTGTTTGCCTGGCTTGTTGAAAGGTCATGGCTTCAATTCCCATCAGTATAAAAGGTGGGAGGGAGGGATGAGGGATTAGGCCTATAGCAAAGGCTCAGCCCTTCTCTCTGCCTTCGCCACCTTGAGGAAGCTGGCTATGTAAACTGGCAAACTCACAGGAGGTCATAGTCAGCTCCTATGTTCAAAGCTGGCCCCTGACCCCTTTGAATTATATTCAGAAATGCAAACGAGAACAACAACATCATCAAAAACATCCCATATCATTAGTTTCTATGGTGTATAAAAAGAATATAAAAATACTAAACGAAATAATTACGAACATTTGAGTGGTCTTTGTGTGGCAGCATGTAAGAGCTGTAAGGATTGATATCCCAGGTTCAGTTGGAGATAACTTTAAATTTTCTGTGTGTGTGTACGCATGCATGCGCGTATGTGTGCATATGCACATGGTGACTAGATGTATGTGTGTACGCACGTGGCGACTAGGTGTTGATGTTGGGTGTCCTCTTCCATTGCCCTCCACCTTGTTATTGTGATTTTTTATTTTCCTGAGACAAGATCTCTCTGTGTAACCTGCCTGGCCTGGAACTCCCTACATAAACCAATTGGGTTTCAAACTCACAGAGATTGGCCTACATCTACCTCCCAAATGCTGGGATTAGACATATGTGCCACCACACCGTGTTGTCTCATCTGTTTCACCTTAGTTTTTAAGACAGGGCCTCTTACTGCATGTGGAGTTTACCAATTGGCTAGACTGGCTGGCCAGCGAATCCCAGGGAGTGTCTTGTCCTTGCCTAGTTTTTTATGTGGATGCTGGGGACCCAACCTCAGACCCTCGTAAGACCAAAGTAAGCACTACACTGACTAAGATGTCTCCCCAGCACCTAGAAATTCCTTAAAAAGCCACTTTACAACGCATATTATGAACCTTAGCCATGCCTGCTCTCTATGATCTCAGGTGTGTGTTTTCTGGAAGCTGTCCTAGCTAAAGCAAGTGTGGTTATGCTCTGAGAGGAGACCCATGGACAGGCAATAAACATTTAATATAAAACCAGCCATCTTTACAAAAATGGATATAATACTGTAAGATTTAAAACAGCATTAAAAATACAAGGTTTGAAATGAGAGGAATGGAAATGTTATTCACAGTCAAAACTATTTTCTACATAGGAAATCCAAACAATCTACAGACAAAGTACTACATGTACACAATAAGAGAGTTTAACAAAAACACAGAGGAAATAAAAATTATAGTCAATTGCATTTCTGTACATGAGCCACAAAGAGTTAGAATTGAAAAACCATTTCAATAGCAAACAACAGCAAATAAAGAACTAGAGATAAAGCGAAGGGCTTTTGTAAAGAAAAAGATAGATGCGCACAGAGACACAAGAGCAGAGCAAAGCCATGCAAATCAAGAAGCTGGTTCCCAGGTGTCAGAACTGCTGGACCAGCACACAGGATCAATGCGATTCCAACGAAACAGCCCCAGCCAGCAGACTCAGCCCAAGAGTGTAGTCAGGTACACTCGGAAGAACATGGGGAGGAAGGCAGATGTGGGGAGGAAGGCGGACGTTAGTTAGGATGCTATGACACCAGGTCAGGAAAGGCACAGGAGGCCCAGTGGAGCAGGACGGACTTGGGTTTGCCCAGCATCTATCTGTAAAGCATAGCATGCATGATGCCGGTGGCTGTGTAGTCCAGCGAGGACAATCTCAGGACAACTACTTCACAAGGGGGAACATCCACACAAGGCCCAACATTTGGGAGGCAGAGGCTAGCATATACCTTATGACTTTGAGATCAGCCTGATCTGAAGAGTGAGTTCCAGGCCAGCCAGGGTTGCTGGCTCTGCTATGTCAAAATAAATAAATCTTTATTTACAAATATTTCCTAAAATGGACATTTTTGAAATGACATTAGGCTTTGTTATATACAGAGAGAGGGAGCACACGGTAAAACAAATAGTGAGTGATAGATGCTTAATGTAGAGGTCCAGGTCAAGAAGCACTTGCATTTTAAAAGAAATGATTTTGAGTCCAAAGACATCACTTTGGGATGGTTGGAGTCTAGACATCTGATCAGTATGTTTGAAGCTACATTTGGGGGTTGGTGGTGATGGGTTTATAAAAGTTCTCTTGGTCTTAGCTATGGATGGTCTTCTTGTAGCTTGTTTAACCATGAAAAGAAAAGACACAAAGAACTAGAAATCTCTTAGCAGGGTAGGTGTGGAGCCACCTGTGACCCAAGAACTTGAGTTGGGGGACAGGGTGTGGGGGGGAGCTGTGGCTAGCTAGACTAGCTGAAATTGGAGGGCTGTGGTCCAATGAGAGAACCCACTTCAAAAAACAAAGTGGAAAGTGACTGAAGAATTCACCTGATGTCAAGTTCAGGCCTCTACATGGTCATGCACACACACACAGTTATGCACATATACATACAGAGGCACAAATGCACACACATGTGTGCACACGCATGCACACATGCACACACAAAGAGAAGCAAGCTCTTCTTTCTGAAGAGGATTATATATGCAATCTGTTTTATTTCTCCCTTCTTTTTTCCATTTTCAATTCATTGTGGTGAAATTTTTCTGCTTGCAAATGGACATCAATAGGGTGATTAATGGCCCAGAGGAGCCGTACCGACATGTACAAAGAAGGCTCATGCTCCAAGAATCAATTTCCAGATCCTTAAGCCAAGATTTGGGCACAGTAAACACCCTATCATAAAAGAGATGGTAGAAGGCTGACAGTGTTTAATGAAGGCTTTAAAAAGTATCCAGTTTCATAGCTGTGAAATATCCCAAACTCACCTCAGGAGGAAGGAAAGATCAAAGAAAAGGGCAACTTAAAAAAGGATGGTGTTTTTCTCATGCAAGAGAGAGAGATAGAGAGAGAGAGAGAGTGCGAGCGCGAGCGAGCGTCGAGCACTTAGCATGGAGGCAGTTGGTTACTCAGCCCCGCCCTCAGAGAACTGGGGGTAACTATGGTAACTGTTTGGAAGGTTTAAATTCTAGAACTGTTGGTTGGATTTGCAGGAAGTCTCAGGAGAGAGAGCTGTGAACTTCAAGAGCTGAATGGTTCCTTCTCGGGGGAGTTAGCAACCTTTTCAGAAAATAAAATAAAATAAATTCCCAGTTAATTGCTGGGGAGAGGGGAGAGCCCTGTGCTACCAGGCATCCTTGTGTTCCTGGAAACTTGCCTTGTTTGTATGTATGTATGTATGTATGTATGTATGTATGTATGTATGTATATAAAAATATTCTTTCCGCCCATGCCCGCCCCTCTGTTTGCTAGTGTAAGTGTGGCGGTCAGAGGGCACTCGAGGAGAGTCCATTCTCTCCCACCGTATGGGTCTTGGGGATGAAACCCATCTCCTAAGACCGGCACCCTTACCCACTGAGCCATGTGGCTAGCCCTTGCCTTTCTGAAGTATTCATGGAAAAAGATACTTTAGGGAATATATGGATGAAGCTGAGTGGGACTGCCAAATTCTTCTTTGTATATACACATCTTTTAAGGGTAACGAAATAGGGATGATTTTCCTAAAATAATCAGTCTCATTAACATGTCAGGGAAGAACATGACTGTGATTTAAAGTTCCACACTTCTCTAATAAAGGCAATGGTTATCTCAGCACGGGGTGGGGTGGAGGTGGAATAGGGGGCAGTACATAGTTATAACAAATCCTTACCTTTCTTGCAATTTCCTGAGTTTCTCAGGGTCTGCCTTTATTTCTGCGGCCTTTTCATCCATGACACCAGAGACTCTAACGCTGGTCCCGTTATCATTTTGATTTGCAAAATCAGATACTGCAAAGAAAGTAAAAGGTATATTTTCCTGCAGGGACCCAGGCATGTAGAAATGGCCTTGTAAATGTCGTCTTGTAGGAGAGCTGGGAGAGTCCCCTAAGGCCACACTGCTTTGTGGATTTGGTAGATCTGCCAGTAATGGAGGCTCCTGAATGTGACTTGTTGAAGCCATCTCCTGTGTACCCTGGGCTTCATCACTGCGGCCTTCACCAGCGGCCAATGGATTACTATTTCTGATGGGTGAGAGTGGCCGGCGTACATTAAACCTTAGGTTTTCCTCCAAGTCTGAACTTGGGAGTAGGATAGATGACACGGACAGATTTGCCGGGATGTCATCTATCAGAGCAGAATGGAGCAGTGACCCATGAGCATTGTAAGATGGATTCATGGATGATCTTGGAGCTGTGGGTCTCCCAGAAAGTAAGCAGTCAAATGAGGTCCTAGAACCACTATGGTAATGTTGCCAGTCCCTCTCGTAATTTTGACCAGCAGACCTGTTTTCCACAGTACCACCACTGGACACATGGTCAGCACTGACCTGGACAACACCATCAGATTTGGCATCCCCTACAACAGGGGTCTTCTCATCTTGGTCTCCCCTGGGGTTCTCTTTAGCCAACTCCCTGGGTAACCTGGTATCTTGGAGCATCCTTTGCCCAGGAGAAGGCTGATTTGTTGCTGGCTCTGTGGTACTGGTTTTTCTTAGAGATCCAGGGCTGGGCTCACTCCATCTTAGAGAATTTCCTCTGAGATTTTCAGCATTTTCCTCCACATTTCTATTTTGAGCAGCTGATGTCCCAAGAAACCGGCTCCTTTTATAGCTGGGAGAAGAGCGCATCCCAGCCATCAGGAGCTCTTCCTCCATGTGAGTCTCCTCTTCTGTGTCATAGTTCTCTTGTTCATTGTTTAGTGATAATGCAGAATAAAAATCTTCATCATGGAATCTAAATGGTGCCCTTCTTGGTCCTACCACAGTGGCAGGGAGGAATGAAGGTCCCAAGGACTCATTCAGCACTTGAGAACCATTCATTGGCTGGAATGTCTGTGAGAGGGCAGTGTGGGGCTCGTTCTGGGGGCAAGCACTCAGGTCTCCCTTTTTTTGTCTCTGGCAGGGTTTCCCAGCCATTCTCATGAGTTGTGAGGATGGAGCTAACTTTCTTCTCTCTTGAGCTGGCTTCTTTAGCTTAGTCTCATTTGCACACAGCAGGCTTTCTTGTTGGACAACTGGGTCTGTGTTGAGAGAAGACAAATTCTGTTAAAAGCACCAATGGGAGAGAGCACCTCTCTGCCAAGTATGATAGTCTACTAAAGGCAGTAACAACAAAAAAAGCCCTGAAGAAAGAAGAAAATTCACACAGGCCTAGTGCAGGAGGTACCAGAAGCATGGGAAGGAAACCTCATGGTGGGTTTCTCTTTCCTGCCTCTGGATTCTCCTTTGTGAGGTTCACATTCACACCTGTGTCCCCCACACCTGCGAGTTTGCATGTATGTGGGTTTACACCTGTGGCCCTCACACCTCTGAGTCTGCATGTGTGCGGGTTCACCCCTGTGGTCCTCACACCTGTGAGACTGCATGTGAGTTCACACCTGTGGCCCTCACACCTGTGAGTCTACATGTGTGTGGATTCACACCTGTGGCCCTCACACCTGTGAGTCTACATGTGTGTGGATTCACACCTGTGGCCCTCACACCTGTGAGTCTGCATGTGAGTTCACACCTGTGGCCCTCACACCTGTGAGTCTGCATGTGTGTG
Organism: Mus minutoides; assembly: GCA_902729485.2. NCBI lineage: Eukaryota > Metazoa > Chordata > Mammalia > Rodentia > Muridae > Mus > Mus minutoides. The sequence goes on along the minus strand of CACVCL010028792.1, from coordinate 23,673 downwards.
GGTTCACACCTGTGGCCCTCACACCTGTGAGTCTGCATGTGTGTGGGTTCTCATCTGTGGCCCTCATACTGGTTCTGGAGAAGGGGTAACCATGAAGTCACAGCTTCTTTCTGCAGGATCCAGCTGTAGGCCAGCTCAGCCAAGGATGGCTAAACCTCTGTGTTCAGCAGCATGGAAAGGCCGCAGTGTGGGAGTGACAAGACAAAACCAACCGGTCCTTTCTCATCCAAATCCATCCCAGATGTATTGATGACATCCCTACTTCATTCACTGTTTTTCAAAAACTTGACAAAAGTACAATTTTGATAGACTAGAAAGAAGGCTCTAGAAGCTAGTGTCCAGGTACACCACGATTGTGATGAAGTTAGCTACTTAGTGTAAATAAAAGTTATAAAATCTCATGAAAGTATCCTCTCTTCTTTGCCATTTGCCTCCAGTAAATGAATACCATCTGGCTGCTCCAGAAAGTCCACCTTGGGATTCTAAGGCGGAGGAGATGGAGAGAGAAGGAACTGGTCAAGTGTTCAGTGAGCCAGAGTTGTTATCAGTGAAATCGCTTATTCAAAACTTAACTTTGTAGGGCTGTGGGGATGGCTCAGTTGGTAGAGTGCTTGCCTGAGGCCTGAGCTGGATCACAAGAACATGTGTGTGTGTGTGTGTGTGTGTGTGTGTGTGTGTGTGTGTGTGTGTTGTGGGGGGTGGAGGGTGGCACACACACTAATCCCAGACCTGGGGAAGAGCAGATAGGAGGATCCTTGGGGCGCACTGGCCAGCCAGTCTAGCCTAACTGGTAAGCTTCAGGCCACTGGGAGACCCTGTGTCTCAAGGGAAGTGGGTGATGTTTCTGACAGTGGCACCCAACCTTGTCCTCTGGCCTACACACACACACCCTCCCCTACATGCTCCTGCATACAAGCAAACACATATACATTAAAAAAACTTTGCAATGTACAAATAATAAACACTTCTTATCAAGTAGTTAATACTGCTCAGCTAAACCACCCCAGCCATTTGGTCCAGGAAAACCATGCAGCCCTGTGAGCTGTGTGATGCTGTACTCAGACCTTCTCATGGAAGGTACGGAGGGTAAGGGAAGCTCACATGACTTGCCCAAGGTCAGAGTCCTAGTAAGTGAAGTAAGTCAGTACTGAGCCTTGGAGCCAGGCCTGCTAGGGCTTTTGTTCCCTGCCACTGCTCTGGTCAATGCCTTAAAAACTTAAAATTGCTTTGCAATTTTCTCACCAAACCGAGGGCCATTGAGATCTATTGGGATGTGTGCATGTGGTGAGGGCTTTCACCCCATGAGGGTAAAAAAATGGAAAGTGCTTCTGTGGCTCCCCTTCTTATTCCCTAGCGACATGGCCAACCGCCTCTGTGTCCCTCTCTGCTCTTCTGCAGATCTGATGAAGCTCTGCTGTCCTTATCACTTGGTTCGCCTGTTGAGTGGACAGGATGCCACGGGGCCCAGAGGTTCTTGATAACAGCTCTGCTGGAGAAATGCAAATCCACCGAGCAGCCGGCTCAGCTGGGGCCAAGTCAATACTGCCTTTAATTGAGGTGCCTTGCAGGGGATCTGCAGTTCAACTCTCTAATGTCCCAATAGTCTCTAAGCTTCTTTTATTGTTAGCTGCATGGGACACTTGGTGGCACAGTGCGAATCCTTACTTATCAGCCCTTCTAGAAATCAGTTAAACTGTCCTACTGGGCCCCTCATGGGGTTTATAAACCCCAAAAGAGATGTGTCAACAATTCAAGGACACTTTGAGCATTCGGCTGTCTGAACCAGAGTGGAGCTTGGATGGCCCAACCAGCTGGGCACTGAGCTGATCCATGCTTAGGGAATTAGTGCTCTGTGATACAATGTATGTGTAGAGGTCAACCTTAGCTGCTGCTCACACTTTGTTTTTGGAGGCAGGGTCTCTCACTTGGTCTGGAGGTTAGATGGTGAGGGAGCTTTAGGGATTTGCCTGTCACCGTTTCCCCAGCCTTGGGATTTAATGTGTGTTTGTGTATGTTTGTATGTGTTTGTGTGTGTGTGTTTGTTTTGTTTGCTTGTGTCCCTCTCCCACACGTTATTGGGATTGAACTCAGGTCCTCACTCTTTCCAACTAACCCCCACCCCCTTAATTTTTAAAGATGAGATGTGGCATGAAGTCAAAGTATAGGATCGTTTTGATCATTTCACAGTTTGAATTTGAAAAGGACTTCCAAAATTAGTAAACAGTGCTGAGCCTGAGTCTTCTCTCCTCTCTGAACACACACATCCATAAGATGGCTGGTGAGGAGCTGCCCTGGAGCAAATAGCTCAGCCTTCCATTGAGGGAGATGAGAGACTTGGCTTCTGAAATACAGGATAGGATGCTGGGAACTCACAGGAGCTCTGGAGCTGTCATGGTGTGACTCGGGCCTCTGGGGTAGAAGTCTCAGCTGTATGCTATGCTCCAGAGGCTTCCTCAGACATGCATCACCACTATTCCTGGTCATCTTTAAGATTCAATCAGAGCTGCGTATAATCGTGTGTGTGTGTGTGTGTGTGTGTGTGTGTGTGTGTGTGTGTGTGTGTGTGTGTGTTGGGCTGGAATAAATACTAAACTGGTATGCCAGGGATGTGCTATTCAGAGCCCTGCCTTGGCCCCAGCTGTGGGTTGAGTGCCTGCTGTCTCCAGGAGGTCCAGGCTTACTGAGGCGAGATTGGAAGAAGTATCATCTGGCCTTAGGACTATGCCTTTGGTCTTGGGCTTCCTCATGAACTTCACCAGCACTGCCCTGGATTCTAACAATATCCTCCTGCCCCTCCCCTTAGGTTATAAATGTGGTTCCATGACCCTTGGAGAAAACACAGGAACTGTAGAAGATGAAATGTTCTCAGGCTCCCATAACCAAAAGCTCAGCTGGACATCGCTCAGGTGCTGGACTTCAAGGGTGAGTTGAAAACTCAGAACCCCAGGTGCTCTTCACCCTGAAATAGTGCCGTGGCTCAGTTTGGAGGTTGAAAAAAGTACCTCAGGACCCAAACCTACTCTATTTCTCTTCCCATTCCTCCTGCTCCCTGAGGACATGAACCCACATCTAGAGGCATTGTTAAAACAACAACAACAACAACAACAACAACAACAACAACAAAGCAAAGGTGGTTTACTGCTGTGCATACAAGTAGACACTCTACTTTCTTACCTTAAATATTTCATTGCTGTTACTTTTTAAGAATCCTGTCATAAATGTAGTTTAAGGGTAGACTGTATGAATATATTCACAAAGTCTTCAACTTTTCTTTTACTGCTATGTATGTGTTTATGCCTGTGTTGTATTTCTACCTGTGTCTATATCACCTATTGTGTGTGTATCTGTGTCTATATCATCTATCTATGTGTTTATTTGTACCTGTATCTATATCATCTATCTTATGTGTGTGTGTTTGTGTATGTGTGTATCTGTGTCTATATCATCTACCTGTGTGTGTGTATGGGGGTGCAGAGGGTGCATGTGCATGAGTGTGCATGTGTATGGGGAAGCCAGATGTTGATGGCCGGTGTCTTCCTCATTTGTTCTCAATCTTAGGTTTTAAAACCAGGCCTGTGGTGGTTTGAATGAGAACAGCCCCCATCCAGGTTGGAGAGATGGCTCAGCAGTTAAGAGCACTGACTGCTCTTCCAAAGGTCCTGAGTTCAATTCCCAGCAACCATATGGTGGTTCACAGTCATCTGTAATAAGATCTGCTAACCTCTTCTGGTGTGTTTGAAGACAGTACAATGTACTCACATAAATAAAATAAGTAGCCAGGCGGTGGTTGCGCACGCCTTTAATCCCAGCACTCGGGAGGCAGAGGCAGGCGAATTTCTGAGTTCGAGGCCAGCCTGGTCTACAGAGTGAGTTCCAGGACAGCCAGGCTCTACAGAGACAAACAAAGAAACAAACAAAATAAAATAAGTAAATAAATCTGAGAGAGAGAGAGAGAGAGAGAGAGAAAGAGAGAGAGAGAGAGAGAGAGAATGAATATGAATGGCCCCCATGGGCTCACATATTTGAATGTTTGGTTCCCAGTTGGTGGACAGTTTAGGAAGGATTAGGAGGTGTGGCCTTGCTGATGAGGTGTGTCACTATGGGTGGGCTTTGATGTTTTAAAAGCCCACTCCAAGCCCAGTGTCATTCTCTTGCTGCTGTCTGCTTGTGTATCAGAATGTAAGCTCTCAGCTACTGCTCCAGTGCCATGCCTGCCTGCCTGCCTGCTGCCCTGTTCCCCAACCATGCTGCTCTGAAACTGTAAGCAAGCCCCCAATTAAGTGCTTCTTTTACCCACTGAGCCATCCCTTCAGTCCCTAAATGCTTTCTTTTATAAGTTGCTGTGGTCAGGGTGTCTTCACTGATTCTGCTAGAGCAGATGACCAGCATGCTCCAGGGCCCTGTCTATAGCTCTCTCACCAGCACTGAGATTACAGGTACCATTACACCTAGGTTTTTATGTGGATTCTGAGGGATAGAACTGAGGTCTTTCTGAGCCAGCTCCTCAGTGTGTGTGTGTGTGTGTGTGTGTGTGTGTGTGTGTGTGTGTGTGTGTGTGTATGGGGTGTGTGTGATGTGTGTGGTGTGTGTGTGTCTGTGTATGTGTGATGTGTGTGTATGGGGTGTGAGTGATGTGTGTGTGTGTGTGTGTGTGAGATGTGTGGTGTATGTGTGTGATGTGTGTGTGTTTTGAGGCTTTTGTACCACAGACTACACTGTGGTGTTAGACTTGTTCACTTTAACAATATGAGAATGGATTGATGAGACTGGAATTGCCAGGTTGGAAGGTAAGAACCACCCAGAGGCTTTCGACACATGTTGCCAAACTCCTTTGCAGACAGTTTGCACCACATTGCCCTTCCAGGTGGGTCAGGAAGGCATCTCTGTCATAGCAGAATCACTAGCCACCTGCGTCACCAACATCTGGTACAACAGTGCCCAGGAAGTTAGTATCATTCCCCGCCAATATCAACCATTATTTTAGAACCTTAGCCAATTAGGTAGGCTGAAGTTAACTCACACGCGAGCATACATTTATTGAGGCTACCCTTAAAACATGTCTATTCGTCACCTGGATGCCTGTGAGTCTGTGTTATCTGCCGTCCCCCTTGCTCTTATGTGTTCATGTGTGAATTTTTTAAAGCTTGATTTCCTGGAGCTTCTGGATATTATCTTGGTCACATTTGTCCCAAATCTCCCCTGGACGATTCAAGTCACTGGATCATACTCCAGAAAAGGGACTAAGGGCACACTATAATTGGGGGGATGATGAGGAGCACCACTATAACGGCTGGAACAAATCCCCAGTGGACCCTGACATAAAGGAAGACATGTCCTGGGTACTGATGGGGTCTTATATAAGTTTGTGTTTCATGCATGGAGAACTTCGTGCTCCAAATCTTATCTTCACATTCGTTGGCGGCCATTGTGGAGAGATGTAGGCAGACTGTGTGTCCAGTGCTGCTCTATGTCTTATGTCACTTAGTCATCATGATAATGCAGCAAAGCACGATTCCTCACCTATATTTTAAGGTGAGAGAGCTTGAGTTTTGGAGGGACCGAGTGACACCCAGGCCCCCACTGCTCAGAGGAAGAGGAAACTAGTTTTAGAATTGCAGGCTGCTCTAAGGCTTGTGCTCTCCCCTCCTGGAGACACTCTGCCCCTAGACCCCTGAGGCTAGGTCACCATCACTGGCTCATGGGTGCTCGAGTTGCCTCCAGTTCCAAGCCATTCAAGCACCCCTAATTCTTCTTTATGTGTCCAGCACCATGTCTAAATGGATCTCACTTAAGCTGTCTTTGGTTGATAACAACGGATGGTGCCCACGGTTCCTCTCACGGAAGGCTGGCTGTGTCGTGCCATGTTTTCTGAGTCCAAAGAAGACACCACTTTGGGAGAGGGTGGCAGGGTAAGCTGGCGGCATGGTGTGGGCCTTTAGACGCCAGCTCAGGCCTGAAACTCAGAGAGGAAGGCTCCACTCAGCCACTCCTTTGAAATGAAGCTGGCTTTCCCTTTGAAGCTATTCCGTGAACATTAAAAGATCTTGCTGGTGTGGATGCTCTCCATCTCAAGTGAAGAGCTCCCGAGGGAGGTGAGCTGTCTGCCACCCAAGGACATCAATCCTCCTTCCCTGATGGGTGTGTGGGCACTACAGCCTTGGGGGGGGGGAACCTCCCCAGAACTGCGGGCTGCATCTCTGCCTGAGTCCACTCAAAAGCAGTCATTCTCTCAGTGTAATGGGAGAGAGAGAGAGGAAAAAAAAAAAAGATCAACTCCACCCACTCTCTTGGAGGCTGCTATCAAATAGTTTACTTTTGAACCTTTCAAATATTTCACTTAAAGGTAATTCTCCAGCTCATAAAAGCAAAGATGGCTGAAAGTCACAGTCTCCATAAGGTACCAGCACATGTCAGTCCTCCCTGAGGACCACGGTGGCAGCCACATTCCTTACCTGCTCCCAGGAGTCCTGGTGCCTCTGTAGACAGCTGTGGTTTCTGCCTGCTTCTCTCCACAGATGCTCTTGGGCTGTGCATTTCTGGGCTGACTGTCAATCTCCCCAGGTTCGGCCTCCTCTTCCTTGATAAAATCTTTGGTGCTTGTGCCACTGAAAGGTACAAAAGCTTTTCAATAACTTTTTTTTTTTTTTTAAACAAACACTTTCTGTATCAAAAAAAAAAAAGTCATCAAAGAAGGTAGATGGTGATGGGGCTTGAGTGGGGTGGAGAGTTAAGAGCATTGATCCAAAAAGTCAGAGAGGAGAGGGGCTTGGAATCTAGCTTGGCCTCCTCTGCAGCCATGAAAGCCTGGGTACATCTCTCTGGGCTTCAGCTCCCCCACCAGAAACACGGAAACACCATGGCTGCTTTTGCAAGGCTTCAAAGACTCCATGATTCCTGAAGGAAGGGGTACATGGAATTTTTCCTTTCTTTTATCATTTAAAGAAAAAACCAACATGTGTGAGTATAGGTCTTTGTGGGCCCCAAGGAGGCCAGAACAATGTATTAGATGCCCTGGCACTGGGGTTACAGGTTGTGAGCCACTTGATGTGGGTGCTGAGAACTGAACTTGTGTCCCCTGGGAAATCACCAAGTGTTCTTAATAGCCGAGCCATCTCTCCAGCTCCTCTTTTCTTTTACTATAAAGATTCTATCTTCCTACCGATGGGTGCTGATGCTGTTGAAAGGGGCTTGGTGCACAATGGTTATACTTCCTCCCCCCAGTACTCCCTAGGGGTGGTAGCAGTGTATCCCTGTCCCTTGCCATATGTTAGCACCAGACATGCCCTATGAGAAGGTTCCAAGCACCTAGGAACCTCTGTCCTTCCTCATGCCCACCCACCTCCTTGGAAGACAGTGACCACCGTGGACCGAGTTCCCTGGGGACGCTTTCTTGTAATTCTCATTTGGAACCAGGTACATGGTTGTCGTGAATGGTTGCAAGTTGCTTCCCGTGTATTTAGTATCGGTGCATGTGAGTAGGGGGAGGGTCTCTTATTTTGGGTTCACAAGGCAGTTAAACCATCAACATCTGCACTCCATCCCCCAAGAGAATTTCCCTGGCTCATCCCTGTTTGAAAGACTCTGATATTTCACAAAGAGATGTATCCAGGAGTCAGCACAGGGGTGAGGCTGGGATGGACCCTTGACTGGTATGCAAGAGCCCAGGCTTTCCTGGCATGTGAAGACAACTAGATTTACGTTCCTGACTATAGTTTCCACTCAGACTCAGGAAGGTATGAACGTTCTCCTTGGCGTTCCATGGAACCCAGTTTAATCCAACGATCAGGCCAACTTATTCCTCACCATCCCCAGTGTGTTCTGTGCTTCACAACAGAGGATGGTACCCCTCAGGGAATTCCCTGGAAGGAGAGAGATGGTGGCAGTACTGGGCAGACTTAGGGCAAATAGATGCTGCTGTTCGTAGCTGGAGATGGGGCAGGAAGAGAAGACGCTTTCTAGAAAGGATACTATGTCCCTCAGAGAGCATGGGGTGTGATGAGATGTGATTTCTCTGATGGGGGACGTGGGAGAGGATGACGGGAGGGAGGGTCTGCTGCCTGTGGCAGTGTCTCAGCAGCCAGAGGTTTCTCCCTCACCAGAGGCCTTGTCCTTCCAAGCTCTTAGAGATCAAAATCTGCTTCACACCTCTCAGCCAACAGAGGCAGAAGTTGGGACATTCTTTTTTAAAAGTTTATTTAGAATTGTATTTATTGTCATTAGTGTGTGTGTGTATGTTTGTGTGACATACGTGTGGGGCTGGCATGTGGATCAGAGGACAACTTCATGCAATCAGCTCTCCCCTTGCACCTTTACCTGGGTTCTGGGTATTAAACTCAAATTGTCAGGCTTGCACAGCAAGTGTCTGCCCACTGAGCCCTCTTGCTGGCCCAGACACTGGCTGTATTCTTACACATCGAGAAAAAGCCAGGACTGAAAGAAGGGGCAGGCCTGGGGCTCAGGCCAAGTGAGCAAGTTAGGACCTGGCCCAAAGGTCCTGGAGAGATATCATTGTGATCTGGGCAGAAGAGTCAGCCATCTTCTCCATTCTGGGAGGTAAAGCGTCTCACAGCCCTGACACTCACTCTTGCTCTATCCACGTCGATATGGGGAGAGACCCTTCCTTCCACCCCAGCCAGCACCAACCCAAGAACCTTCCGGGTCTGGTTTTATGTCCACTAAATGCTTTGACTCCACCTTTCCAGTGCCTTTATTCCTGGTTTTTAATCAACTCTAATATTTAAATATTGGAAACTTTGTTAATTTTTTTTCTCTTTCAGTAGACTGTAAATTCCTTAAGGAAGCTGGTCTCTTAGCCAGCCTGCATGTTGCATGCCATGGTCCAGGAGTAATGATAATTGCCTAGAATGATTGACAGGGCTTAAGAAGATACCTTCAGCCCAAACTATGGGGAACTTTAAAATTAGAATTAATTTTTAAATTAAAATGCTCATTTGACCTAAAAAGTTACTTTTGACGTTCAGAAAGCTGCTTCCTTTACTCAAAGCACTGGACCTCTTACCTGATTTCCCAAACATTACTATTGTTTTTATTGACTTCTCCACAGTCTAAAGCAACGACGCTGAACATTTGGGGCAGGAGAGGTTGCCCAGTGGCCAGCGATAGATACTGACTGCTTCTGCAGAGGACCCGGGGTCTGGTTCCCAGCACCCACATTAGGAACCTCACAACAATGCTTAACTCCAGCTTCAGGGAATCGACACCCTTTTATGGCCTTTGTGGACATCTGCATGCACATAGTGTGCATAAACTCTGACACACACATATGCCCACCCCCCTCCCCAACACCAAACACCTAGACATTGTTTTGCCAGGTCTACTGGTGAAAAAAAACCACCACGGTTAACAGAGCCAGAATCCTGCTCCCTGTCCTTTGGCAGTCTGAACCTTATTTTCTGCATCTGTGAAATGGGACTGTTTGTATCTTGTTAGATTATAGTAATATTTAGCAATAATATACATGCATGGTCTGATTTGGTATCTGGTGCCTATTAGCTATTAAAACTGGCAGACGCTTCATTCATAAAGCATAGAACACCACTAATAGCGGTAAATCGGAAGTCATTTCCATAACAGTGCTGAAACTCACTCTTGTGGAGCTTCCTCGGGTTAATAATTTATGCAGAAGCTCTTGATCCTAGGTAGCTCTTGCTGATTTTCTCCCACAAGCTTTCTTGTAAAAAAAAAAAAATCCAAAAGGCAAATAGCAAGTCCTTCTATTATAATTTGTTCAACAAATACCTCTACATCTCCATGTCTTGGTTCTATGGTAATTGGAGGGTTCACAAGGATGAGTAAGACGTCTTGGCCATGACCTTCATGGCTATGATCTAATATGGCTGCACCTTTGCCTTGCAAGTGCCCTTGAGATTTCAGAAGAAAGCAAACTCACAGGAGATGTTTTTCCCTGCCTATGGACTTAGTCACAAAGGAGGTGGCCTCAATGACATACTTTATGAACACAGATTTAAGAGTTCCAGATGCCGTGCAGATCAGGGTTTAAATCCCTTCATCTATGTGAACAGACTTTCTAGGATGGGACCCTATCATGGCACGGTGCGAATATTAGTCATGAAGGAGATCTGAATAGCTCAACTGGGAGACAAGCCTTCTACCTGATGGCAGTGAAGACTATTTTCTTTGCCAGGAAACTCTGTTATCTTGTCTGCCAGTGGATTTAAGGAAGTGTGTATTTTGTTCTGAACAATATACAGCCCATGACGTCTTCCAGGACCAAGCATCCATGAACCTGGAGACCAAATAGCTGCTATATAAAAGGTGTCTATCTATCTATCTGCCCTGGGTTCTGGGTTCTGTTGATACTGCCAGGGAGTTGTCACTGGTAGTTCACAATTTCATCAGGAAAGGGAGAAAAGTAGACATCTCATATTCATACAACTGAGAATCAAGTCCATGCACCTGTGAACTGCCCCACTCCTCACGTCACCTGCTCTACACCGACCCGATGCCTGACAGGCACAATGCAAACAGCAGGAGAGAGGAAAATGTACTCTTGAATCTCTGTCTCTCCCACTACCACCTTCACTGCTATCCCGAGTGCCCGAGAGGGGCTGAGACTCCGCTGCTCGATGCCTCTTTGGAACGTTTATTTGCTCCCTTTGGATCACGGGAAGAATTACAGCTTTGCGGCAAGAGCCAACGTTGCCTGGGTTTAATAGGCAGCTTTCTGTACAGCACAAATAATAGGTCGCGTCTATTTGCCTATTTGAGAGTGCTAGAAGTGTATGTTGTCTCACATACCCAGAGGAGATCTTAATTAAAGCCTAATTATGTGCCATAAATATGTTTTATTTTGGAACTCAGGAGGTGGGAATTTTCGATTTTAGGAAATGCAAGGCCTAATAAGAAGGCTGGGAAGGGAACCATAAATACCCACTGTGCCCTTTAATTTGTCCCTCCTCAGCGTGGTCCTGGCTAGATTTTTCAGCTTCAGAGCTGTGCTTTCAGAACCACTGGCCTGGCATCACGCTCCTGGGGTAGGGTACCCTTGGCCAAGAAGACCCAGAAGAGTCTGTTGGTTTGTGATGGTGATGTTCCAACGAGTGTCCAACACAAGAGTTCAGAAATCAAGAGGCATCTCCAGAGATGACGGGATTTTATTGGTCATTCACTCCTTTTTTCCCCACTAGTAGATGCCCATCTTAAGGGAAGTGTCAGCGCGCTGTCTCCTCTTCCTGTCCCCACCCCCTGCACACCACACCCCATTGGTGTTGCTCTGGCCTGCTCCTGTCCACCTGCCTTCTGCTGTCTCCCACTCTCTGACTCTTTTGTGCTGTGTGCCTCTCTAGGGGTGACTTACCACATGAGGTAAATTTTACTGGGCCTTCTGGGGCCTGGTAGACACAGCACAGGGGTCTCCGCTGGAGTTGGTTGGGAGACAGGGAAGTAGCAAAGGGACGCTGGAGAGCCCGGCAAGGGGTTCAGGGGGCCTGCTGAGGCCGGGCTGGAAGAGGTGGGGAAGATGGCGGGAGGGAGGGAAGTGGAAGGGCTCTGGGCCCCCTGGGAGGCTGGTGGAACTAGGGGCAGGAGGAGGCAGCAGTAATTGGCATTGGGCTGCTGGGCCGGGGAGAAAGCAAAGACGGAGCAGTAGGGGGAATATTCAACACAGAACAGGGGCTGCTCGCTGCTCTCACCTGCACGAAAGAAAGAAAGCAGTCAGCAAGCAGCACTCACGGGAGGAGGGCACTTCAAAAAAGTCTGTGGGTGAATAAAAACTACAAAAAAGATGGGGGGGGCGGGTAGGTCTTTTGGGGTGGGTGTGCTGTGTCTGGTGTCATAGGTGTAAGGAGACCTGGCTCCTGCCCAGGAGACATCTTGCTCAGGTCTGAGTCATACAAGGAGTGAGCCCTTCAACATGGCGTCACCTTCCAACCATTTCCAGGCAATAGTTTCCTAAAGCCCTGGCAGATGTAGGGAAGTGATTCCCAGACAAGCTCCTGAGAGCGAGAGAGCCAAAGAGCGAGCGAGTGAGCGTCCTGAGGCAGCCGCATGGAAGCTTCTGCTGACCGCCAGCCAAAGGAGCTGTTCTGGCAGCAACAGATGGTGGCCTGCAGGGTCTCCCTTCAAGCAAGCGCTCTCCCCTGGTTCTCCAGCTGCACACTCCCACCCCTCCCCTGGCCTGTGGTCATACCCTAACCTGGCTCTTCTGTTGCAGAAAGGAGATAGATAGATCCTGGTGGGTTCGTGGGGACAGAGAAGAACCAAAAGCTTGGGGGAAGGCAGGTGGACCAGAGAGGAATCCAGGGAAATTAATGAGTGCTCACTAACCTCACTCTACCTGTCAGCCTCCATGGAGGCAGTTTGTGCCTGATGGCAGCAGGATTCCAACTGACTGCCTGCTACCAGCCAGCTAGGTCACCTTGAATCATTGACTTATAGTCTCAGAACCCGTTTCCTCATCTGTAGTATGAGGCAGGTGATGTCTGTTGGCTATAGCCTTGCTCCCCTCTAGACCAGCCCCACGAACACTGCGCTGGACTGTTCTGGAAATATATTCCACACCTGAGGAATCAGTAAGTTTTGGTGTTTGGTGAACAAGGCTGGGGGAAAGATGCCCAGTTCTCTGCTGTGGGACTCCTCTGTGCACCTTGGTTAGGATAGTACACACATGTACACATGCGTGTGCACACATGTACTCTTGTTCTTCCTGACATACAAATGCTGCTAGGGTTTGGATTAAAGCCCTCTGAAAGTCTGCCTGCTAGGCTGGAGAGATGGCTCAGAGGTTAAGAGCACTGACTGCTCCTCCAGAGGTCCTGAGTTCTATTCCCAACAACCACATGGTAGCTCACAACCATCTGTAATGGGATTTGATGCCTTCTTCTGTTGTGTCTGAAGAGAGTAACAGTGTACTCATATATATAAAATAATAATTCTTTAAAAACAAGGTCTGCTTGTTAATAGTTCATGGCTCAGGCTGGTCCTATTGGGAGACAGAGGCTTGTGGGAAGTCCTCGGGTCAACAGAAGTTCTCAATGGTGACTGTGGGACCCTGGTCCCTTCCTCTTTTGCTTCCTGACCATGAGGTAGCAGTTTTGTCCTAAGAGCTACTCCTCTGGTGTGTGTGATGGTGAGCGACATCACTGAAGCCCCCAAAGCAACAGGCCCACATGATCTTGGGCTGAAACCTTCAAAACTATGAACCAAAATCAATTTTGTAAGCTTAAAAAGAAACATATTGTATGTGTATGGTGAGGTGTGGGATGTGGGGGTCAAGGGGCTGTCAGAAGACAACTTTAAGGAATCAGCTCTCTTCTTCCACCGTATGGGTCCCTAGGATTGAACTCAGGTCATCAGGCTTGGTGGCAAGTGCTCTTATTCCACTGAACCAACCCACCAGTCTCCCCAAATAATGTTCTATAAGTCAGTCACTTCAGGTATTTCATTAAAACAGTGTGATGCTAACAGGTGTTGGGGGTGTGTGTGGAAGAACTTCCACAGTGACTCTTATTGCCAGATAACTTTGTGAAATGTTGCAGCGAACATTAGTTCTGATTCTAAAATGATCAAAACTGTAACTACCCGATAGACATCATCACCTACAGTGGAGGCCTCCATCCCACGGAGGCCTGAGTGTCCTGTTAGAGAGGATCTAACACATGTGGTCCACTCCTAACTGTCTCTATTGGAGCAGTTTGTATTTCTCACATTTTTCTCTGGGTGTGGTCATCTGCCAGACTTCCTTTCCCTGTCTCCTGTCACTCCTGTTCTTAGAGTTTCAACCACCACTTGCTCCCCAAGGTCCTGGGGGTCTGACTAGCTGTGGGCAGTGCTCTGACTATATACCTGGACATCGAGAAACTTCTAGACATTTCCACATGGCTGTCTGGGCTACACCTTGTGAAGGCCACCCACAGAATGGGAACCATTCTCTGCTTGCTTCCTGAGCTTTGGCAAAGCCACCTCCATTGTCCTTGCTTTCCCGGATGGATTTCTGAGTTCTCTTTGATTTCTCTGTTTGCTCCGAGCTACACAACTAATTCACCAAGTTCTTCCAGGCTTACATTCTTAAACATTGCAATCCCTCTGTCCTAGCTTCATTTCTGCTGCTATGATAAAATACCCTGAAACAATGTAGTGGGAGAAGGATTCATTTTAGCCCACACATCCAGGTTACAGTCCATAACTGCAGGGAAGCAACTGGGCAGGAGCTCCAGGCAGATGACCTTGTCATCCATAGTCAAGGGCAGAGGGGAATGAATGGGCACATGCTCACTTGGATGCTTACTTATGCTTTTAGCTCAGCCTCACTCTTACACAGTTCAGGACCCAATGCCTAGGGAATGGTGCCTCTCATAGGGGGCTGAGTCTATCCACATCAAGACAGTCCCCCACAGACACACCTACAGGTCAACCTGACTCAGACAACCCTCACTGAGACCAAGGTGGCAGCCAGTTCATGTCTTCTCTGTTTTCTTGGTGTTTATTCCAGGTAAAGCAGTTCTCATTCCTCCCTGGACCCACAGACCCTCAGAATGTGCCACAGGGAATGTGGTCCCTGGCTGCATCTGGCTTCCCTTGGTTGCCTGACCAGTCTCTTCTTCATATTGTAGCTACTATCAGTGTGAAACTTAGCACCCTAGCTGTATTCCTAAACATGCTGGGTAAATGGATGACCTCACTGGCAAACCAATACACTTAAAAGCTTTTTATAACCAAGTCACAATGCCTGTCACATCTCAAATCAAAGTTTCTTTGGCCAAGCACTGTCCTCACAGAGCTACGAGGTCTAGAAACAGACTACACTGGGAGTAGGATTCATAGGCTGGGGGGTTACTGGGGACCAGTGTTTCCCTGAGGTATAGCCAATACCCAGCAACTTAACACTACTGTCTCCCTGGTAGAGTAGGCCATACTGCAGCTCCATCACTGAGTTCAGGGAGGTTGCTAACTTAACAGTTGTAGGGCGCTCTAGTAGACCTGGCATTCTGAGCCCCGATGTCAAGTAATCAGCAGCAATGGGCTGAGATTTAGGGCATGCTCTATAAAGCCAGGAGGATTCGCTTATATTGGTTTTGTTGTTTGTTTGTTTGTTTTTTGGGGGGTGGGTTTTTTTTCTGGCTTGGGCAGACAGCTTGGAAAGTTGTTGGGCATCAGCTGGACTTGCCGAGAAACCCATTAACCTTGGCCTTTCTGAGAAAATCTTCAATAGCATTTACTTGCAAGGCAAATGATGAAGATTTGGGATTTGCCCTGAGACTTCCACACTGCTCTTTAAATAAACATTCCTAATCCAAAACCAACCACATCTATTTTAGACTTTTATCTTTTGAAACCTAAATTCACTGCTTTCCTGAGTTTTACAAGAACAGGTCTTCAAGATAAGGCACGGTGAGACGAGCTAGGCCTGGCCCTCCTACATCTCTGAATCTGGTAACGACTATGACTACACGTTGGACTGAATGATAAGCTAGGAGCATTTCCCAACGCGTGGCTTTGTTCTAAAGGGCAACGTTTTGGAAGCAGGCTCCCAGGACTGTGCCCAGATCCATTTTCCTGGAACATAACTAGAGGAGCTTCAGCTCAAGCTCCAGGTAAACAGAGAGCAGGGGCTGGTTCAGTGGCTGCCTGCAGGTGACCCTGGGGTAGAGATTGCTGCAGGGAAACAGGTGCCAGAACCGCCCCCCCCCCATCACAATGACCTCTGGGTGCCTTTCTGTCCAGGGAAGGAGACACAGCTCTTTTCCAAGCCAGGCTGGGACTGAGAAAGGTCTTGGGAGCCCCACAGTTTCCTGTGGGCCCCATGCTGTCCCTAGGTTCCTGGGGTCTGCTGAGTGCTCTAGGTCCCATAGAGTTCTGAGCTCTTATGCAACCCTGCCAGGCTCGTTTTCCATTCTACACCAGGGTTCACCTTGAAGGATAACTGTTGTATCCAATCCATGTCAGACCCTGCTGCGCCTTGACACCCTGCCTAAACTTTCCATGTCTTGTTGGAGATAATGGTTATCTAGGGCTTGGGGAATGAAGTCTGATTATCTATCTTCTCCTATTTGATTTGCTGTGGAAGTTCAGAATGCAGTGAAAGTGTATGTGAGAGATTACTGTTTTTTCTTTGAGATTTGTTCTATTTTATTGTGTATGAGCCATCTGCATGTGCAAATGTGCACCATGCAGATGCATGCCTGGTGCCCAGAGGGGCCAGAAGGGGGTGTTAGCACCCCCTGGAATTGAAGTTATAGATGACTGTGAGCCACCACTTAGGCACTGGCTATCAAACCCAGGTCCTCTGCAAGAGTAACAAGTGCTTCTAAAACTGGGTCATCTCTCCAGCCCCTTTATGAAGATAATAAATCCACTAAGGGAGAAAGGGCAGATGTTAGGCACCATAGACTCTCCTGTGCTAGATAATGTAACGCCACACTCCGCTGAGAGGGCAGCACAGCTTAATAGCAGAATATGTATTTATCACTGAGCCTTTACATTTTACCCAGCACACCGATTCTGTTATTACCCCCTCGTCTCTCCATTTTACAGATGACAAAGCTGAGGAGCAGAGAGACTCCTTGATCTATAATGAATAAGAAGTGGGGGCCTGGGTGAGAGTCCAGGCATGTGGTCTCCTAAGCACTAGCCCCATGAGCAGCAGGTACCACTATCCCGAGAGGGAGGGCACTTGGGGGCAGCTGTGTGGAACACTCGACTTCCTTTGGACAGCCTGCAGGAACAGTGAGAACATGGGGTCTTCTCTGTAAGACATCTATTTGGAGAAGGTACAGACTGGGCTTAGGCTGTCAGCCGCCATGTCTGGGTTGCTAATACAGCTCATGAACTTCTAGGATAGAGATACAGGTTGTTGTCATGCTGAGGTATGGGAAAGCAAGCCAAATTCTCAAGCTACATTTTTCACTTGGGAAAGCCTGGCATAACACAGCACAGAGGAGGGCTAACCTGGAAGGCAAATGTCACAGAGGGGTTTCACTGTGTCCTGGGCCTTTATCTTGCTTAAATCTGATGTGGAAATTAGCTTTGATGACGTCATGCCCACTTTGGCTCACCCCTAAATTCTCTAGAAGTGTGAAGCAGGAAACTGGATTCAGTTGGTGAACTAGATCAGCATCCAGATAATCCAGGAACCAAATCCTCTTTTCTGTTATAGCAGGCATTTATCTGAATTAAAACATGCACTGTTGCTAGCCCCCAGTTCCCAATTTTTCCTCAACAGACTCAGGTTAAATCTTTAAGCTTTCACTTTGTGATGCTAATTAGGAATCAGAAGAGCCAACACTCATTAAACCGATGGTTCCTACCCACCAGTGATCTGTTCTTGCCTAACTTTCTTTTCTTCCTTGTCCTCTTCTTGTTGAGACAAGGTCTTACTAAGTGATCCAGGCTGGCCTTGAATTTGCAATCCAACTTGGGACCCGGTCTTAGTCTCTTTCTCTCCTGTTGTCCCCTTTTAATCTGAGGCCCTGTGCTTGGTAGTTAGCACTCTGGGCTGTGGGTGAGATTGGCAGAAAGGTTTGATGGGGGAGGGGGCTACATCTCAGATTGCTGTACCCTCTCACTCGGTCTCCATGGCACTGATGTTAACCTCTAGATCCCAGCTCTATAGGTCTTGGGATCTGCCTAGAACATAACAGGAAGATAAAGATGGTAGCTTGAAAACACATTTGCTATGTCAGATCTGCTGTTTGGTGAAAAAAGATATCCTTCCATCAACTTGGATCTCTTGCCTAAACCCTGGCAGGTTTTAGTCTGATCATTCTTCAAGTTTGATGTTTTATAAAATGGAATGTGAATTAATTCCCTGTCTGTCAGTATTGTGAGTTCCACACAGAGCTTGCTCAGTCTGAAAAACATCTGTATTATTAATCAGACAACCCAAATCACAGAGTGGACCTCAAAGGTTCATTTTAATGACTTTTATCCACAGATGACAAAGCAGATAGCTACCAGGGTTTTAGTGAGAAGGCTAACTATATAGAGTTGCATGATTTAAGCTCACCCTCAGAGTATAGCGGTTAAAACCCAACCTCAAGTCAATACAGTATTTGCAGAATGTCCTCACCTGTGCTCTACTCTAGCTGTAAGATCATTGAATTAAAACCCTAATTCCTATTAAGTCTTTCAAATGAGAAATTGACTTGAAGCATCCCCATATCTCCCCACCCCATCCCATCCCACCCCACCCCCACTACGAAATAAGGAGCAGCAGTTGGTGCTTTGCCCGAGAGGACAGCACTTTAGAAGTCAATTTGGTCTTGACTTCATTAACGAAAATGTGGGTGGTTAAGCTGAGTGAAAGGTGCCATTTTCTACAATGGTGGTTGCATGACAGCGCTACTTAGGATTAGGAAGAAGCTGTGATTAGGATTTTAATGACTTGCGTGCTATTTGCTATTTACGAATTGAATTCTTCAGCAGTTAAGTTTGGCTCCTTTCCCAGGAGGCAGACCTTTCTGCCTAGTTACCCCAATTGGCGCGTGGTTCCCAGAGGACACAGTTTTGTCCCACAGATGTTGCCTTTGATGGAAGCAGCCTGAGGCATTCTAAACTTTCCCTCCATTTGAGCTTCTTGTTAGATAGTATGAGTCTCTCCTGCCCCAAACAGAGGACTGGCCTTTGCTTCAAAGGCAGCATAAGAGTGAATTATTTACCAATCACACAAAAGGGAGGATTTATCAAGTTCCCTTTCTCCCTGAGAGGACAACCCCGGGATTGGAGGACTTTATTACTCTTGCTCTCAGCTGTAAATAATGTCATTCAGATGCTTTTGAAAGCTCTTCTTGCCTTAGTAATAAAACTTGATACCTGGGGCCAAATGCCTTTATCACCCCCACCCATCCCCACCACAGAACAACTGTGGCAGAAGAACAAGAGGCAGCATTTGTAAGGAAGAAAGAGCACAGGATGTGGAGAGTTGGGCCTGAAGATACGGGAGCATATTTTACTGAAAAATGAATTTTGTACAGGCTCATTGGCCTCCCAAGACCTAACTGGGTACTTGGCAAGCCCGAGATTAGTCAACCCCACCTGTTTGTTGTGATTGTTAAGACTGGGATGTTGGCGGTAGATCTCAGAAAGGAAGCCACTCACCTGGAGAAGGTTTGCTGGGGCTCACTTTCTCTGACTTCTTTAGTGTCATGGTGCCTTTGTGTTTCTGCTTGACAGATGTTTGGTCAATGGCTGGAAGTCTGGGCTCACACTTAGCCATAGATGTTTTGGTAGATAATCTTGCTTCACTGTGAGAATCCTCCTCACAGGAACTCTGTGGAAAATGGAAGAGGCCTGAGTGTCAGTGGCTGGGAGCAGAGGCAGCACATGTGGGTATCGCTGGGCCCTTCAGCATCCCCTCCCTCTGAGGGATCTTGTGTTTGCCCTGAGCTGGCTCTGTGGTCAGGGGGATTTTGATGGGTCAGGACTACCAGCTCCGACCTAACAGGGAAGCTGATGACTCTTGTGTTGAAGGGACTACGTTTCTGAGTCTGTTGCTGGAGCATAAGCATATTATGAATACGCTTCTGACCATTACGTAATTTGATGACCAATAAACAGCTCATGCTCAAGGCTATATATGAAAGGAGGTGCTTTGAAATCAGTGCTTTTCAATTGTGTGCTGTTTGATATTTGAACTGTTTTGAAGAAGGCGAGGGAAATGTTCCTTATGCTGGCTTGTGTGCTTGACAATGAAAAATACATTTAGATTGTGTAGCAGGAATGATTAAGTCAGATCTCAGTTTCAGTTATCCAAATTATTGCACAAGACAGATGGATCTCCTAAGAAGTAAGTCCCCTCCAGTCAGTCTTCTACAAAGAAGTCAGCGTAAATTCACACAAGGACATGTCACAATTCTTATAGTGTCAAAGCATCTTAACCCAGGCGTACAGATGCAATAAAAATTATCCAAGCATACAGCAGTTTTACGATTTGCCATACTTATCCCCATCAAAGAAATGATACCAACAATGTAAATGACAGTCGGGACCCTGGCTCCAAGGGTGATTTGAGTACAGCTTTGTGGCTTTGGGTCCTGGTACTCGCATGCTCTGCGAGACCATGCCTTCTGTCACAAGCAAAACCTAAGGGGTTTTCCCACCTTTGGCTCTGGGGAGGTTCTCCTGCATGGTGCACTAGAAAATTCTCTGAAAACATGGCGCTTCCCAGGCATGCAATGTCAAGCTGACATCCCTGGTGCCTCCCCAGCATGGGGGTTCGCATTGATCTTGTTGTCATTGCTGACCCTTGTGGTGGTTTTTATTTCAGTGGCTCCTGACTCAGGAAAACACACTGAATAGCTTTGAGTTACTGGGTGCAACGTAAGAGAAACGGGACTCTATAAAAAATTTCCATGTGTCAGTCTTCTGGGACAAAGTCTGTATGTCCACAGATCATTGTTTTCCATGAGGACAAATCTTATTTTAAAACTTAGGTCTTGGATGTGGCTTTCAAACAAATAGTTATTGTTGTTCCATCCATTATTAGAAGACAGGCCACCCTCAGATAAAGGGACAGAGAGAGGAGACAGCATAATGAATCAACTGTTCTTACTCCTCTTTCAGTTCTGTGACTTAATAGAAATCTTTGAAAATGATTTTGAAATGTCAAAGATGAATCATGAGGTCATTTCTGAACATGAGATGAGTTCTCTATTCGCAGCAAAGTGGGTGTTTGGCAAATTTTAATTCTGAGGCTGGAGACTGTCATTATGACTGGGTGATGGGAGCCAGAGCAACGGGTTTGGATCCCCAGAAGAGCAGCAGGGAGCCTGGGACAGAAGCTCTTCCCCATGCTATCTGCAGGCTGAGAAGCTCACTCTCCCCAGGGCTTCCTTGTACTTTTCTAGCCTGCAGCAAAGCAATAGTGGCTCCAAGTAAGACACCTATATTGCAGCCAGCCTTGGAGGGTCCGCCCATATCTCCCCCACAAGCCCCCAGCTGGGCTGGAACTCCTTGCTGGCTCCAGGCAGTCGGGACCTGGGAGAGTATGGCAAAGGGCTCTTTACTGGATGACTGTTAAGCCTGTCCATCCTTCCTCCACCCATTCATTAGACTTTCATTCTTTAGAGTCCTGGAGAGGTGAGATAGTTTGGCCAATTGCCCTGGGTACTGAGTATATCCTTGCCTGGTTTCTGGTTTCTGGTCTTATTGCCTTTACTGTTAGGTGGGCATCATTCTTAGAAGGGAGTGTTTTTGTTGATTGGAAATAGAAGATACAATAACAAGGCTGTGGCGCTCCTGTGTGTGGTGGTCGACCTTTCCCCTTGTGCCTCATTGAGCAACCTCAAACCTGTCACTTCATCTTTGTAATTGATATTTAATTTTATTTTTAGTCTTTGCTAAGGTCCCGTCACACCCTTAGCCATCCTCAGTTGGCTCTGCCATCATGTAGGGAAGGCTCCTCCTTCCAGAGAGAGTGTGAGAGGCTGTGGGAACTGTTCTGTAGATTCTGGCACTGATGTGTGTCACTGAAAGCTCCGGGGCTTCTGGGCAGTGAATCTGGCTCTTACAGCTGTGACCATGTGACGTGGGGTCAGTTTATTATAGTTCATTAGTTTCTATTTTTCTTTTTTTCTTTTAATATTTATTTATTATTATATCTAAGCACATTGTAGCTGTCTTCAGACACACCAGAAGAGGGCATCCGATCTCTTTACAGATGATTGTGAGCCACCATGTGGTTGATGGGATTTGAACTCAGGACCTTCAGAAGAGCAGTCAGTACTCTTAACCTCTGAGCCATCTCTCCTGCCCCCAGTTACTATTTTTCTATTTCTTGTGTTTCCTCATCTGTGAGCAACAGTTCCTGCATTTGGGGGTTTCCTGATGATCAAGTGAGGTAAGGCAGGCATCCATAACTTATACTGACAAATAACTTACAATAACTTACAATAACTCTGCATTCGTGTACCACAGTGGACTAGGTCAAGTCCCATGCCCGGTCATTCACTTCCTGCCACTTTCAGAATTAGCTAACTACTGCATGTTTGCTACCACCTTGAAACCAAAGCTGAAGGTCCCAGTGCAAGCAATCCTACTGGATGGATGTCGCCTAGCCTAGGACTTGTGAGCAGAAGAGAGTCAGTTCCTATACACACACTGGTGTCGTCTACAGACCACAAAATGCACATAGGAATGCCAGCCAGCTGAGACTCATCTAGTTTTAAGAAAATATGTTCAAAATTTTTTCCCAGATAGAAAAGTTCTAATGTCAAATATTTAACAATATCTGGAGATTATCAAAGCAACACTAATAATGTTTTTATGTAACATGGATTTGAGAACTGTCTTTCCTGTTATAATTTTGAGATTTACAGTTCCATTTCTTCTCCATATGTTCCTAAGTTGAAATGTCACATGAAGGTGGAGGCACACCCAACTGCTGTTTTCTTCTGGGGTAGGAAACCGGCTCTGTCTCTCAAAGTCAAAAACCAAACCATTGAAAGACCAATAAACCAACCAAACACTACAACAAAAACCCTGCCTATGCCAGGGTACTATAGCATTGAGAACTTGTCTTAATAAAGCCATGTTAACTCACATAAATCTATTGACAAAGCATTTCTGGAGTGTTACTAATTGAGGATTTAAGGTTTTTCCAGGAAATCACCAACTAGCTCTTCTGGCACCTAATAAAGTAGAAGATTACACCAGCACCTTCTGAAGTCCAGAGAAAGGCTAATTAGGGAAGGTCAATGCCAGGCAGTGGGGAACAACTTAGTTACATAACAGCTTTTTATTTATTTGTTTATCTTTCCCTCTTTCTTCCCTTCTCCCTCTCTTTTCCCCATGCTATGCTGGGGATTGAACCCAAGGCCTTTATGCTCTGGCCAGGCAGCTCTACCACTGAGCTACACAGCCTTAGCCCTAACTTCACTTGGCAACATATGACAGTTTCAAACCAGAGCTCCTGGAAGATGGAAGCACCAGGGCAGGAGAGGAACGGGGAGGCACTTCCCCCAGTGTGCACGAGGGACTCGAAGACCTGGTGTTACCGGACATGAAATGAGGCAACAACAAGTAGCATGGTCACAAGATTTGTAGACTCAAGCAGCCAGGGGTGGAAGAGCCTTGGTGCTATTTTCCAAGATCTAGGAAATTGGTTCTCACTAGTCCACCGCTCCATCCCTCCCTGGAGCCATGGGGCTGAGGGCTGACAGATGTGCACCCAGCCAGATTTTGCATGTGCTGGTGACTGAGCTATGTGATCCTATGTGGCTTTGAATTCACAGAGATCTTTTTGACTCTGCCTTTCAAATTCTGGGATTAAAGGCCTATATCACCACATGTAGCCAGGTATGTGTGTCTCTGTGTGTGTGTGTGTGTGTGTGTGTGTGTGTGTGTGGTGTAGGTCAAAGGGCAACTCTTTAGTCCCTCTTCTTCTACTGTGAATTCTGAGGATTACATTCAGTTTATCACCTACTGAGCTGAGCAGTCAATGGTTGTGGTAGGGGCAGGCTCTGTATGGCACTGCAGTGGCCCTAGAGATTGACCTGGGGTTGGGTGTTTCTCAGGTGTAGTTCTGCTATGATGTGTTTCCCATCTTTTGTTTCAGCTAAGAGGACCTTCTGAGAAAGGAGACTCAGCCATCAAATGGAAGGTCCCCTCAAAAAACTTCCTACTCAACCTGCAGGTGCACAGAACAGTGGAAGGAGACTGAAAAGCATTAGTGGCACCTGCTGGTCTCTGGAAGGGGGA